>JAUELO010032641.1:0-10632 GCA_032357855.1 Amphibolips quercusostensackenii | reverse complement strand
TAATTTCAATTCTCAGCGCTTTCAAGAACACATCACTGACTAACACACTTTAGTTGACTTTAGAAACACTAGTGTCAATTTATGACGTACAAGAGGACAATCGGGTTCAATCTCTGAATCACTTTACCTGACGCATTTAAAAATGTTATAATTCTCACAAAAAAAAATGTTCTCTAATAATGAGAAGGTCACTAATATCAACATTGTTTTCCCTCATTTGATTTTTGGTAAGAATATGTTTTCCTAATTATTCACTATCAATGAATCCTGATAGCATTAACAGATATCTCACAAAACATTGGATATTTTAATAATATTGATAAGTTGTTTCCTTCCCCACAACATAAATGTTAACCTACAAAATTTCACCATGTTTTACGTCACACTTATACGTCTTGTCACCAAATTTTGATTATGTATATTGTAAAATTTTTTTAAATTTTTATGTCTAACTTTTCCTATTAACATTTTATACTCCTTCTTGTTCTAAAAAATCTTTATACGGGCATTTATGCTCTATTTTTGCGAAAATTGTTTTTTTTTTTACAATAAATTTTTGCTTCTAACAGGCTTGATAAAGAACTATACTCAGTCCGAAACGTCGCCAACTCTAATTAAATTCTAGTCTTTTTATTTCTTGGACCTTCCAAAACGGAAACTGTACACTACATCATAGTGTATTATAGTGTAACTTGGTACAACACGCTGTATATTATATCATACTGTATCATATTGTACGATATTGTTTCTTAATGTATTGTATTGCATCATATTGTATTATGGTGTATCATGTTGTATCATATAATATAATATTGTATCATTCTGCTTCATATTGTCTCATACTGTATTATATAGTGCGATAGTGTATCATATTGTTCAATACTGTACCAGACTATTATAGGCGCGCGCATGCGCGCGCCAACTTTAATATTCATTTTCATCATTTCCCTAATTTTTGAGTAACTATTTATTTGGTAAAAGTTTTTGGCCACTAAAATTTTTTCTGAAATTAGATTCTGCAAAAATGTATTCAATGAGTCCGTGTAACGCAAAATGATTTAATTTACGATTACTATTATTAACACGGTAAAAGTCGAGATATCATTTTTTGAATATTTCAAGTGCGCGACTTAACCAACGTAGTAATAAATCAAAAAATAAATATCAAAACTCATAATTTATATACTTATAAATTTGAATACCAATCATTTGTCCTTGAAAATTTATCCTGCAATTATAAAATGAAGATCTACGAAAATCCACGAAATATATCATGAATGAGGGCGGCGTGGTGATGCAATTGCAGACATGAAAATATCTAAAAAATAAATTATGATACCGTAAATACAAACAGTACATCATCGCCAAATTTATATACAATGCAGAAAAATATATCAATAAATCATAAAATATATTGTTTTTTGCACTTTTGGCTATATAATTTAATATTATGAAAAAACTTAATTTTTGTTGAATGACATTTGCGGGTACTTTTATATACATTTTTTAAATCAGGAGATTAATATACTACATCTCTAAATTATTAAGATATTATTACCTATAATTTTTAAAATTATATTCTGATCCGACGCTCACAAGGAAGGTTATCGAAGTGTCCACCTCCGATTTGAATGAAACTTTGCTATGTTGTAGAGCACAAAAAAATATGAGATAAACGTTTCTAAGGGGTGAAAAGCAAACCTTAAGTTCACCCCCAAAAACAGTTTTTTTCAAATATCTCAGAAAAATGAAGATAGTTGAATGAAATTAACGCTAAAAATTAGAGAATAAAAGAGTCTACAAAACTACACCACTATTTTCATTTTTTTCTGAGATATTTGAAAAAAAACTGTATTTGGGGGTGCTTTTCACCCCTTTGAAACGATCATCCACAGAAAAAAAATTACGTGTCTCATATTTTTTTGTGCTCTACAACATAGCAAAGTGTCATTCAAATCGGAGTCGGACACTTCGATAACCTTCCTTGTCAGTTCACAATACAAAAATCATTAAAGATGTATTTGCATTAAAATGTTTAAATACTTTTTACGTAATATTTTTTAATTTGAACTTTCTTTTCTTGAAATATGGTTTTTCACTAAACATTAACACTAATTAAAAAAAATTAAAATTTAAGTAGAAGAATAACAGCTTATCAGAATACATTGCTAAATAATTAAAACATATGTAGATATAATTTTGAAAATTATTTCAAATTATTATTTCAAGGACATTATTATAAATCAGTGCATCAAAAAACATTACAAAATCATTGAAACATTATTACCTCTAATTTTAAAAATTATATTCTGATTGAATATTTAGTTAAACAAATATAAATTATAAAACTAAGAAAATAATAAAATATTCACTTTTTCTCAAATTATAATAAAGAATGTAGAAGCATGCGTCAAATTTGCACCTTTTGTTAATAACGCTTGAAAAACAACAGAAGAAAGAATGCAGTGAAATTTTATTATTAAGAATTGGTCACAACAATTTAAAATAATTATATAATTGTAATAGAGAGATATGTTTTTAATATAAGTGAACTCTGATTATACAGATTCTAGCCAATATTAAATTACATTGTCCTAATGTAATTAAACAATTTATGTACTTAACTGAAAAAAATTCAAATTTTAATTTCTTATTAACCTTTTAAACTCACTCCAGAAAATTTAAGTCTTAACAGATGCAGTTGATAATCAATTAATCAATTACCAATATAAAAGCACCAAACAAAATCATTTTTACTTTATATACATATTTTTTTCAACTATAATTTCCAAACATTTTATTTATCAATTAAGGCCAATACACGTCAGGAAAATTAGAATCTGTTTAGAATTAGAATCATTTATCTTTAATAAAACTTAGTGAAATGATAGTGCTATATATAGGCAATATTTGATTATTTTTGGCCGAAATGATATTTTTAAAATTTTTAAAATTTTAGGAGTTACGTGATATTGAATTTTCGGATCAAATTTTTCATTAACTATGGAAAATTTCTGAACCGATGATTAAATTTTGTTGGAATTCAAAGGTAGCAGCGATAAAAATATACATTTTTCAACTATAAAGTTTTTAATAAATAATTAAAAAATTTTTTCTGAAAAAAAAGTCCAAACAAATTTATGATTTAATTCGCCTTTAATTTCGAAAAAAAATTGCCGAAGACACTTCTGGTTCCAGCGATATTGTCATTTTAGTGAGACAAACCATAGAAGCTGCAAACTTTGTGTTATCTTCTTGGAAAAATGTTTTCCATGCTCAGCGTGACTTGGGTTTAATACTTAGGGGTGCTTGAAACGGAAACAGATTGTTGACTTGTAATGATAATTGTTACAAAAAAGTTCAATTAAAAAACACTAAATATTATGGATTGCTTATTTGTAGAGGATATTACGGCATTAATATTACACATTTTTATGGATAAAGTGATACTCAATCCAAAAAATATGTCTGCCGATATCTTTTGTTAATTTCAGAAGTACATTGTTTTAATAAATTCCCATTACGAACATCTGAAGTCAATAAAAAAATTGTATCTTCTAATTATCCTTCATATATGTTGTTAGGTAGACTTACAAGAATTTAGTATGGAAAGTTTTTTATTTAGTAGTATTTATTAACTTCATGAATAAATTGTATTAACAGTTGTCAGACAGTGTTAGCAGTGACATTATTTCATGCCTGTTAATGTCTGCCGTGATCATTTGTTTATATTATTGGTTTCTGAATTTAATAATTATATCAAATAATATATTTTTAACACAAAACTTAACTGGCAATATAAATTAGGGACAATTAGGGGATTATATATTTTTTTTATTTCAAATATCCACACAGAGAATTTGTTTACATAATTTGTTTCTATAATTATTGAATGATATTGGAAGACATATTTTTTTTATCAAGTGTCACTTTATTGATAAAAATGAGTAATATTAATGCCGAAATCTCCTTTACAAATGAGCAATCTATAATATTCAGTGTTTGTGTATATAACTTGTTTATAACAATTATCATCACATGTTAACCATTTTTTTTATTTCACGCACCCCTGAGTATCAAACCCAAGTCACGCTGAGCATGGAAAACTCTGGAGCCAGAAGAGTCTCCATCAATTTTTTTTTATGTTTAAAAGGTGATTTCATTCTAATTTAACGAAAATATAAAGAGGATATTGTTAGGAATTGAATCAATAATTTGTTTGGACTTCCTTCTAGATAAAATTTCACAATTTTATATGGAAACTTATATAGATTAAAAATCTATAATTTCATCTATAATACCTTTAAATTTGAAAAAAAAATTCAATCACTATTTCCAGAAATGTGGACAATTATAAAAATCTAACCTTATAATCCAGTATGGCGTAACTTCCAAAATGAATTTTTTCTTAATCCTTTAGATTCAAAATGTATTTTACATAGCCCTATATTTTCACCAATTTTCTTTAAAATCAAACGACCACTTGCAGATTTTAATATTCCTGACGTGTACTGGCCCAGTACCCTTTTAAAAAATTGAAACATTTGCATAAAGTTTTGAAAAAGGAATTCAGATACTCATTTCAAAACAGCAAAAACATTCTAAAAACGTATATAATTGTAAAAGAAATATGTTGAATATAAATAAATTTTTATTATACGAATTACAGCTAATATTTAATTATATTACTTAAAAATAAATGATCAACTCATGTCACTTAATAGAAAAAAATTGAATTTAAATCTTTATTCAATTTGATATTGTGAAAAAAATGAATAAGTCAATATTTAATCAGTGCACAATATAAAAACCATCAAACAATTATTTTCATTGAAACATTCAAATCAATTTTTCTTTATATTTTCTTTCTTGGAGTTTCAATACGGAAAATTTGAATCATCAATAACATTTTATGCTAATATTTGAAAAAATTAAAACATAATATTTGGATATAATTTTAAAAATTGAATTGAGATATTCATTTAGGCATTAATCTATAAATTTAAGCATTAAAATATATTTTACTTTACCATTTTTTTTTTATTTTCACTTTTATATCTAAGAATCTGATTTATTAGTAACCTTTTATACTAATTTCAGACAGAATTAAAACATATTTTTTCAATGAACCTTTATTATGAAACTTATATTCAATATTGAATTACATAACCTTCCAGTAATTATGCAATTCATGTTACTTAAGTTTATAAAAATTAACTTTTAATCTTTATTCAAGCTTATATTATGTTAAATTATTCAGCTCATAATTAATCAATCATTTCGCAAAGAAAGAAGCATTAAACTATAAAGTCCATCATAACGTGGGTACCAGAAGAGTCTCCAACCCAAAAATCTAATATGGTTTAACTCTCAGAATTTAAAAAATGTTAGAAAACAGTTCAAGCACAAAATTTCTCTTATATATCGCTATAATTTCACCAAGTTTCATTAAAATCGAACGAACACTTTTAGATCCTGACATTTCTCACGTGTAATGGCTCTTATGCCTTAGATCTCAAATCAAAACATATTGTATTTTAAACAAAATAGATTAATATTATAACAACAACAAAATAACTTTCTGCCAAATAAGATTAATTTTTAACCAAGCAAGATCACTTTTCTACCATAGTGGTGAATTTTATACTAGTAGGGCGATTTTTTAGAAAACAGTTGCATTTCCGACCAAAAAATATGAATTTATCAAAAGCGTTGAATTTTCAATGTACAAAGTCGAATTTTCAAGCCAAAAAGATTGTGCAGGGTACCTATTTAAAAAAAAGTTATTTTTGGACCACCCCATTATATAGATATTATCAACTCAATAGCAGGCTTCGGGAAAACCAATAATATGAAATATAGATGCTAATGAAGGTTTTCATTCTCTTAAAATAACAGAAATCGATTACTGAATGTTTTTCACAATTTTTTAAAATATATAATAGTAGGTAATATAATTCTTCATTAGAAGTTATTGGTATGTCGTAACTCCACTTGTCGTGAAAATACTTAAGATTTATAATTTTTTTATGTACAATTTAGAGTGACCTCAAGAAGATTTTACACGATGGAAAGACAAATATTCTGTTGTGAGGCATGATAACATTGCATTTTCTTATAACATGAAAATATGCAAAATTCTGATCCCTAATAGGACTTATTACCAATACTTTCAGTAATTTTTCATTGCCATATCTATTTTCCTAGTGCACACCAAAAAGCCGTGATTAAAACTCTCAAAGAAACGTTCTACATTAGGCCAAATAATGCTTTAAAAACGTTTAATGACCCAAATACATCCGAAAAATTTATTGGGACATTAGAAGTTTTTGCATAATATTGATTGATTTGCTCAGTAAATGATATTATGGAGGATCGTTAGAAGACAAGACACAAAAATTTTAATACATGATACTTACTGATAATGTTTGTTCCGTGTTAAATACTATTAGAAAGGAAATTTGCAGAGAATTAGTTTCTTTTTTCATGCACAGTATATTTTCACAAAGACATGTACTTGAGAGCAAGCATACATTTAGATTTGATAAAACTATTTTATATTTTTACTTTCAGAAATCAGCCACCTCACTGCTAGTAATGCCTATGTATACTCTTAAGTTGAATTATTCGTGTATTTCAGCAAAACGAATATTTTTTAGCCCAAACTGTTTGAAGAACTGACTATTCACAGGATCCTGATTTGATATTGGTACAGTAAAGTTGGCAATGTTGCCGTCTATGCGTACTTTAACTCTTTCAAAAGTATTCGGAAGATCTGATCTAGAAATCAGTAATGGACACAAATATCTGTTTGTGATTGAGAATACTCCAATGATGTACTTTTGATCCATATCTGCTTCCACAGTGTGAAAGCCATTGTTTAAGAAGTATATTTGACCTGGATGTAGAAAACTTTCGTACAAAAGCACATTAAGTTAAATAGGGTCAGGATGAACTTCGGCTATTCCTCGGGTTTTTCCAAATGGCCAAACTAATTCTGAAAAAAGAAGTTCTAGTAGAAAATCAATGATCGTATTGGTTATTAAATTAATGATTGAGATATTAAAAAAAAATTAGATTTATGAAATGCAATTAAATTTGTATAAAACTGACGGTCAAACCACATGAAAGTTTTAAAGAACATTTCCGAACATCTCGCGGCTCCATTTTATGCTAACCCACATAGATACTAACAATAGACAGCAAGTACAAGGAATGATTGTGAATCAAAGATCTACCAATTCCCAGATCAGGTCTCAACGATGGTTCAGCTTTACACGTTTTGTGACGGTAGTGGAGAATTGTTCTCATAATTTGTATATTTGCGATCTTATTAGTAGCTTTACACGCAAGAGTATCTCCTGTACGTGAGTTGACGATACCTGAACTGAAATTGTTAGCGTCAGTTTTAGGTGTTAGGCTCATGAAAGTAATAGAAGAAGCTTTTGAGTTAACAATTTACTTGAGAAATTTCTGATTTGACAATAAAATGCAAACTGAAAATAAACTTCCATGTTTTGTAGCTTCTTGAATTGTTGAGATTTTAGAGTCATCATACCTCGAAGAGTGATACTGGGTTCTAACAAATAACAACGTTGCTAATGACTGAACAAAAGATGGTTCAAAGCATAATTTTGACAAGTTAAAATTTTCAGGATTCTTGAGGTTACCTGAAGAACAATGGCCTAAAATTTGATTGACAAGAAAGGATAGCAATGAAGAAATAAAATCAATGTTCGAACGATTAAAGGCATCGATGATTTCTACTGAAAGAACGATTTCATGGTTATAAAAAAGTGGACAAATCAAAACACAGTATGGTTTATTTTTCACTTGTTTGATAATTCATGAAATTCACATAGAAAAAGTTTGTTCTTTGACAAAATATTCATGTATTATGGTAATACAAAGATTTTTCACACGAAAAGTTAGGGGTAAAAATTTTTGGTCTGACAATCGAACAAATTGGTAATCAGCAAATCAGCAACTTCTGAACGCTTTAAACTACATCGACAACGAAAGGATGAAAGGAGAAATGACCAGGTTTACAATCGAATGGAACTTCATCACTCCTGCATCTCCTCATATGGGAGGATGTTCCGAAAGACTATTTGGATTCTTTAAACGAACCGTAAATGCAATTTTAAAAGAGGAAAATCCTACAAATGAAGTTCAACCAACTTTATTTGCGAATGATAATTTTACTGCAAATCCTGTTGAAATTGGAAGTTCTGGATTATTCACCAAATATGACGAGACGACTCGAAAGCAGTGGCAAATGTCGCAATGTTTGAAAGAGATCATAAAAAGGATCCTGGAAAGAACACGGTAGTAAGAGTTGCAGACTTCAAAACTATCAATGGGGTCCAGTGACTAAACTAAATCTGCCACAAGTTTGTAATGACTGCAAAATTCATCACGGGGGACGGGTGGAGTGCATACTAAATAATATTATAAAATATAAATGGAAAGTGAGAATGAAGAACATGTATAAATGTTGAGAAGTTCATTCTATTGGTCCTTGATTCCTGTCACGATTTCGAATGTACTCGTATATGCCAAGTGTCAATAAAAGACTTATTATTTCTAAAGAAATGTTTGCTTGACTTTGACAACATTAACACCATAAGGAACAATGTACAGGAAACATGTTTTAGAAAAAAGAAGCCTTTTTTTGGGCCACCTTATTATAGATATTATATATACCAGCAAGATTTGGGGAAACCACTAAGATAAAAGACACAATACCAGTCACTGTCCTCATTTTCTTGTAATAATAAAAATGTTTCAGCACGTACTATATTAATAGCTATTTTAATTATTATTCTTATTCATGTATGTTTCATAATTTTGCCTCGCCCATACTGATGTCGTAAAAATACTTGAGATTTATGAAAATGTACATACAACTTAGATCATTTGTATATGGAATGGTCGTCTGTCAGTTATATTATGAAATAGATAAAAAATAAAAATGCGGTAATAAAAATATCATAGAAAGGTTTTGAATTATATTGTAAAAATGTTTTGTTCTTTGCCAAAAAAATTTTTGTTATCATGTTATATTACGGCATCTGACAATGTGAAGAAATCCAGAAACCCGTCTGATGGAGAAATCAGCATATATAAAATATTTCTTTTGGGGTGAATTAATTACTCATTTAAAATATGTTCTTTTCTTGGATCAAGCCTAAAAAAAATTTCTATCGCTTGATTTCAAAGCTTTTTTCAGGGTCGCTTTTCAATTTAAATTTGTTCCAGAATTTATGTCATTATTATGTAAAATTCAACAGAGTCCAAAACAAGTTTTTACTAGTTCTTTTGTAAAAGTGGAAAAATTTTCTTGTATATTTTTTGACAAATTTGAACAGAGATAAGGCGACACTAAGTTATATCACGGAATTCATAAAAGGAAATAGCTTTATTTTTATAAAAAGAGAAAATGCAAAATTGTGGTCCCTAATTACGCATATCACTAACATTTTCAGTAATTTTTCATTGCCATTTTCATTATCCCAGTGGGCACCCAATTTTAAGCCTTGATTAGAACGTTTTAAAAAAGTCTGATAAGGCAAATACATAAAAAAGTTGTTATTTTTAAGCTTCGTTCAGTGACAGTATGCAAAAAGAAACTCCGATATTGAACCTAGAGCTTATGTTTTCTTATTGAACCCAAATTATGTACATTTACTGCTTTTCGGGCATCAAAAACTATTACTCTAATGAGTAAAAAAAAATTAGAAAAAAAATTTTCGATAATCTTCGGGCGTCGGTACAAAATAAAATATTATAATTTCGAAATGCAAACAAATTTGGATAAAAATTACACTGAAACTCTGCCATTGAACTTAGTGAATTTTCTAATAAGAAACAAATTAAGTCTCCCTTCTGTTCTTCCACTGTCAAAAAATATTATCCTAGTGAGTCAGGAAAAATGAAAAAAATAGTCTTTCAGTGTCGGAAGACTAAAAAATTTCGGACTTTACAAATACAACCAAAGCGCCTAGGGGGATAAGCATGTGAAAATGGCCCTCGCACCTATCAAGCCTATATTGGCACTATATATTGACATCTATGTGAATATAAAATCCTGCAAATTTCAAGCTTTAAATTTCATTCTTTGGGGAGATATAGAGGAAGGAGTAAAATGAAAAAATGGGTTTTTCCTCGAAAACCGCTAAACCGATTTCGATGAACAAAGTACGTGTTGTGTTAACCAGAAAGAGTACTTTCAGAAAAAAGTTTGGATTTTTTTAGAAAAAATAGGGGTAAAAAAATGCTTTCAAATTTAAAAATATTTTTTAAGGTTATGTTTAAGAGGTACATAAGCGTAAAAAATGATGAAAATCATGCATGCCACGCAGCACACTCTCGTCTTAGCAGCCGCACACATGTAACTTTACTGTTCGGTTGACACTTTATTAGTTTAGTTAAACGGTCGGATGGGATAATGGTGCATTTGTATTTTTAATAATCACTTATTTTTTATTTCTTTTGTAACTAACAACATGAAAAATAAACGCGCATTTTTGAAACGTTACCCTGTAGAGAAGTCCTGATTGCTGTGATATTACGTGACACACCAAACGAAATAGTTGAAAAATATTCATGAAAAAAAGTTGGAAGAGAATG
>JAUELO010032635.1:0-10632 GCA_032357855.1 Amphibolips quercusostensackenii | reverse complement strand
AACTTTACCAACAATGTTGATTGCACTGACAATTTCTTACTTGGTTGAATTTGTTCCATAGTGTACGTATTTTCTATACTGTAGTTCTTATCTCATGAATTATATATGCCTTAAGCTTGTCCTTTTGAGGTATTTGTATTTCATAACCACATGTACATTTTTTACTGGTTCTCTAAAAGAAAAATAAAGCTAACTTTGTTTTAAAATTATTTAATCTGAATAAATGTTATACCATCAAAGAAAATAAGTTGTGTCACATTCGACGAATATTATGTTTTGAGCTATCATTTTTATTTTAAATTCCATAGATTAAAATAAATTGTAAAGGCTTTTATAAAATTTTAATGAAATGTTTAAAGATTTCGCAGCGTTTTATGATATTTCAACATAGTGTGAATAGATGGCTTGATCGAAAAATTAGGATATTACCCGAACTTCTCATCCCCGTCTAAACTGAAAAAACTGGAGATCTCTTTTTCACGGTATCATTTTCCTGATGTTCTTTTTCGTGGATAGGACAGTTTTATGCAATTTTTCCAATATAAAACAAATAAATCTGGGTCCCAACTAGTGAGTACGTATAAGCACCATTTCGGACCTGAAATTACACTTTTTTTTAAGTGATACTATTACGTTCCTCCTTACCTAGTGTTAAAATAATTGAATGCAATATGTATATTACGATAGAAATAACAGAACTAGGACATGTCCTGATCAATTAAGAAGTCTCTCTACCTGACTTTCACAGACTTAATAGAATTTACAAAAATTTCAACGAATATCAAAAGATTTAAAGGAATTTGTATACATCTAAACGGATTTTAAGAGAAAAAATATAGATATATTATTGTATTATTATATTATTATATTTACCAAAAGAATTATGGACGACCATTACTGTTAAGACCAGAGTAAAATTGATCCTCATTTTTTTCGCACTTAAGAAAAACTGATAACTGTATTACTATAGAATTTAATTAAAACTGTAACTAAAGATTAGTCTCACGCTTTATGACATTATGTAATACATGTTTTGAGTACATAAAGTATCATAAATAATATAACACATATAATACATAAAATGCCTTCCTTATCTCATGGATTATATATCTGCCTCCAGCTTGTCCTTGTGGAATATTTTCATTCCATAAATCAGACTAAGAAAGAAACTACTGTGACGTCAACCGGGCTTGGTTTGAGAAATGAATTCTTTAATATCACGCCTGCAAAAAACTCAATCTATACCGGGATCTTTTTAAACGATTTACAGATATTATCGACACCTTTATAGAGGTGTCAGAAAAGGTTTACGCAAAAAAAAAATTGGTTTGAGTCATGTAGATTTTAAAACAATCCCATAACATTCCCGATGTAGAAACTATTATAGAACATTATTATTTGTCAATGAATTCGTTAAATAATTTTTTTTCTTGGACCTAGACCACTTGGGTATCTTTTGCTAGGTATCCTAGAGTAAAATAAACCAAACTTCGTTTGAAAATGTTTGTAAAAAATAAATCGTGCCTGAACCAAAAAATTGCGTTATGTCACTTCTGACGAAGTTTTAGTTTCAAAACTTTATTTTAATCTTATATGCATGCCTCAACAGCAAAAAAAGTTACTTTTTCTGCTAAATAGTGTGGCCGTCACATGTAACAAAGGCTCTACATTGACCTGCTGAATTAAATAAGGGCGCATAAAATTATAACGCTGGAAGTGGAAGAGTTCTGGATGCTACGAAACTAGAAATTTTGTTTATTACAGTGGGAATAAGTTTCCTACAAATTTTAGCACAAAAAAACTGATAATAAAGAAATTATATATGTCTTAAGTCGCTAGCGGTTTGGCGCCTCACACGCGGACTGCAGCGAGAGTCTCACATGTGATTCTTAATTCAAATCATCGGCGCCAAAGATAAAAACTAATCAATTATTAAATTAATTAGCCGCAATGATTTTTTAAATAACTAAACGATTCCGCAGATGATGTATCAACATCCCCCACAAACCCCGCCTGCTGTGAGTTCGATCTAAATATCCCTAGAAAAGTGCTACGATTTCTTGCAATGTTTTAAACAATTATTCAATAAATCAGCCCCAAAGATGAAAAAAACAAATGAGTCAGCTGATGATGTTCAACATCCCCCTTAAACACCCCTGCAGCAAGTTCAATCTAAATTCTGCTAGAGAAATGCTAGAGATTTTAACACACTTTACACAGTCCTCCAAATAATTAGCACTAATGATTTGTGAAGTAACTATATGAGCAAGAGGATGATGAAGATCAAAGCCTAGAGAACTATAATATAGACTTGTTGTTATTACTTCTATTAAAAATTTACTTGTGAAAATCCGATCTGTATCTGAATCTCATACAATATTTTATTTTTATATTTTTTCCTGATTAATTAATTTTTGCCCCCGCTTCACGTAAAAGGCTGATAAGATTGGGCGTCTACTGGAATTTCTTTAATTTCTTCTTTAGTCAATAAGGTAACGGTGCCACTTTCCATGTTGATTTTTGCCCGTTTCTCAGCACCCATGTACATTCCAGTCAAAACATTAGTACTCTCCAATATTGCAAAAACGTCACCATCGGCTGTTGATAAAACAATTTGTTCCTGGGTTGGCAGAGGCTCATAGGTATGTATTTTGGACATCAATTTAACTGATGTATCAACAGGAAAAGTGTATCTTCTAAGTTCGAATATACGGCTTCGATTTGCTTTAGAAGTAAGCCGAATGAATGGAAGATTTTCAAGTCCACATCCACCTCTGTGAACATAAGGAAGCCTAGTGGGTGGACCGACGCATCTGCTATAAATCTGAGTCATTGAAATCAAAGATCTGCCTGGAGGAAAAGGTCTAGCAAAATGAAACCCACCAGAAGGAAACCTGGACCTGGACCTGTCAGGAGAAAGAGAAGTTTCGATACGAGAAACGCTATGAATAGAGGTGCCATTACGTGATCCTTCGGACTGTGAACTTGATTCTACAACAAAAAACAGAAGATTAAATTTTTGTTAAAGTATGTGAAGCAAAATTTTTTGAAAAAAAAATCGAAATGTTTATATCAATGTTTAATTCGTGTTATACTCATATAGTTGTACTTTGAATATGTATAATTAGATAAGAAAAATTGATAAAGGCTCAATGAATTTGTGAGAGAAGCTGCACAATATATCGCAAATAGTGGTAATTTAACTTTAAAAAAAAAAATTGGAAATTTTTCAATGTATTTATTAACGGTGATGTGTTATCAGCTTGAGAAGCAGTTTATAATATTTTATAAAAAGCATTCACTGAGTGGAATAGTACAGTATTGTTTATACATAAATAAAACTAAAATTGATTTTTTCATTAGATCTTGCTGTACGATATATTAGTACTATTGTTTAACCTGAAATTTAGCTAAAGTTTAAAGCAATGAATCTCAACTAAGGTAGCTGCCTGCAGACGGGCGGAGAATATGTCAAAACTATGTGAGTAACGCAAGTAGGAGGTTAAGTGAAGAGGAATTTTCGAAACTTACTTAATTAAAACTTATAACAGTTCCAATCATAATGAAAAATTAATTTGAAGTTTGCGGTGAATTATTGAAGACAGAACTAAGTAAATTCGAAAATTAAAACAAAAATAATTGTAAAACAAAAATAATTGTAAAACAATTGAAACATGTGAAATAAAAATAAATATTTAAATTTTTTATTAAAAATGAATAAGTTTTTTTCATAATACATTTTCTAGTCCAACGTCAAGCGTGACAAATGGCTTAAAGGCCGAACCCTCCCAGCGCGTTAGTTGCATCAAGTTACGTCAGCCGTGTGAATCCAACAAAAATGATTGACGTGCTTCTGCCTGTATACGTTCAGACGGACTCAAAATAGGATTAAGACCGATTCAAGCCATGCCCAACACCGTTTTTAATTCTAAGTTCTGTGTATTTAATTGGTCAGCAAGTCCTACAAAATGCTAATCATTTGGTGCAAATTCAGCAATCACAAATAACGCACATTTCGGATCTCTCGAATAATCAGAATCTAATTTTGTGTGTTAGTAGCTTGTCATTAACTGCTCCCAATACGACAACAAACTTGAAATTGTTGGTTGTACAAAATTTTATTAATAGCCAATTATGATCCACTTATAGTTTTTGAGACTTTAAGGATAAAACGATAAATAGAACTAAAGTTGCATTGATTTACCATCAAAATAACATCCATGAAACATTTGAATATCAATCCTATAATTATATAGCAGTGATTGTTAGCCTCTAAATGATTGTTAATTTATCCTTTTGAGGTTTCAACGACAGCGACCATCAAAGTAACAGAATATCTTTGATGACATTGTTGATCAGATGCAAATCCAAACCAGGAGACTTCCTTCACGTAGTGATAATGAGACAGACATATACGATGATAGTATGGGTGCCGCGATGACATAATTTGAATCTTTCGCACTTAGTTTTCAGGGGCAAGTAAAAAGCCATTGCCTTGAACTAAATCGCATCCCTTACTATTCCAATGCGACTAGCGTTCATACGACGGATACAAGTACCTCATCTGTATTCTGATGTGCTCAACTCTTATTGAACTGGACCCCTTATGTGTCGTCGAGCAATATAACAACAATTAGTAATTGTGTTCACGATACATACTCTTTTAATATGACAATTACTGCAAAAGCACCAATACAATATGTAGTGTCTTTTAAGGAATGATGTTTTCCACTCAGCTTGTGAGTAAAAAAGTGTTTTTTTTTAGACGTAAACCAAGCGTTACTTCTGTAATTACGGGGTTGTCAATTTGGGAATAATTTCAATGAATCTACGGTATGGGAAGTTTCGTGTGGGGTAAGCTGACATCTCATCATGATCCCACGACTTTTACAATAGAGCCGTTCTAAAATTTTCTGCACATTCTGGCGCGAGTATTGAGGTTAATATTCACACACAAACTCACCTTAAAAAGGCGTAAGAATTAATTCAGTTCTTGCTATTTTCACAGTACGCTAAAAATTAATTACGAGGATGGATTGAATAGTTTCTGACCTGACTGAAAAAACAACATTTTTTCAGGCAAATAAAATTTATTTCTCAACATAGTCTCTATTTTATTCGATACACCTCGTTCCACGTTACTCTAGACCTTCCATTCTCTCAGTATAATAACTTTCGTTTAATCTTGAGAAATAGTCATAAACGGTACTTATCACATTAGCATGCGACAAAAAGTTTATACCCTGTAGCCATTTTTTTAACATTGAAAACAGAAAAAAGTTACACGATGCTAAATCAACATGCGCTCATCTTTTTCATACCTAATTCGTCATGTTAAATATCGTGCGCGTTCATATAAAATACCAGCAGCTTCAGTTATCACTTTTTAAGTTATTCTACAATAGTTTGTCATGATTTCATAAATGTAGTCGATCATCTCATCAGTTAGTGCGGTGTTTTGTTGTCAAGAGAATTTGTCGTTAAAAAAGCTTATTCTGCCACATTTGAACTCACCAGTCTAGGTTCTTACGGTGTTAAATGATGTAGCAGTATCTCCACAAACGTAATTTATTTCTGCTTCAATTTCTGTAAGAGGTTTCACCTTTCAATTGTATGAAGTTTATTACGGTGCGATATTCCAATTTCTTAATTCTTGGAAAAAAATTGACAGACACTTACTTTCGAAGGCCTTCAGTAACAAACTAACGCCTAGAGCGACACTTAGGTTTTCTCTTTCTACTTATTGGTTAGGTCAAAAACTCTTTAATCAACCTTCGTAAATTCAAATGACGTAGTATTAAACACTACGAAGCATTAACTAACTGATCAACGCCGGATTTAGTTACTTAAAGGAAACATTTGAACGGGATTGAAACAAAGTTATTTCCACGAAGGTGAAGCTAGCATAGGAACTTCCGGTAACAAATCTAACTTCTGGCCCAGTTCGATCTAGGGTACTTTCTGGGTACTTTAGAAATGTTCAGTTTGCGAAAATGTAGTTAACTTTAAAATCGTTAGTGTGGTAGGACTGGTAGCCATTTCAGCGATGTCAGCCATCTCAGCCATGTCCTGTCAACGAATCCTGATGAAAATGTCTCGAGAATAGTGTGAAATGCCGATTAGTAATTTTGCTGAAGTCTTTGGACCGATCTTGAAAAAAACCTTCGAAAGGTTACTAATTATAAAAGTCCTAAATAACACCGACAATAGTGTATGGTGACAATAAAGTGCAATATTTCAAAAAACATTAAGTGTTGTCTGAGCTCGGTGGTCCTCGTCTCTTTTAGGATTTAAAGAAAATTTAATTTTTATAGGATTCTTCGCTCGAGACTAAAATAATGCTTACAGCAAAACGATGCTTACTTAAGATGGGGATTTTATCACAAATCACTACAAAAATCAACGGAAACCCTTTATGTATGAACTACAGACTGTGAATTTTCCGAAAGTCTGCTCTATCTGTTTTGAAAGTGACTAAAAAATGTAACATAATGCTGTGCAAATTGTCTTTAATCCAGTTTTTGTGTTGAACACTGGGACGATCTTCCACATTCAAATATCTACTCTTAGTTTAATCTCGTTCGTGAACTCTAATTTGACAATTTGCGTAAAATGAGGATAATTTGTCTTTTGATGTAAATAATTTAAAATGCCATTTATCGATGTTATTATGTACTTTAATTGTTGTATGTGATAATATTAGTAAATGGTATTGCAAATTATTTACCACATAATTAGGTACAACATTTCAAGCTAAAATATCCCGCTCGCACGACCATTGGCGATCTTAGTTCCCCCAGTTCTCACATAGGCGCACGGGTTGCTCCATAAGCGGCCATATTGGAGATATTTGTTTTCAGTTTTTCAAACGCAGCATCACACTTGTGGTTATTTTCTTCTAGCCACTTGTTTGGCTTTCATGCTTTTAGGGGCGCCACCTAGTATAAAAACAAATCTTCTGTTTTCTTCGGATTTTGTTAGTGGCCCACAGAGCTTTAATCCCCCTTTCCAGCAGGCCACTATTGATATGCCTTATAAACCTCTGCCGCCTTATTTTTCACTCTTTGCACACCTTAATTTTCTTTTAAAGGGTGAGACCCCCCGCCCGCCGCTTAAATATTCTTTAATAGGTCGTACCATAAAATGGATGATACTATAGTTCAGAAATGAAGCATGACTTTTACTAGAGATAATGAGACAAGTGCAAAATTTTTTTAACTAGGATAGAGTAAAAGTTCCAGACATTGTATTCACGACGTTAAATTTAACATTTATCAAAGTGCTTCTCTTCTAGTTGCTGTCAATTCACATTATTTTGTAATCCAGATCTATAACAGTGTAGGTGTCATACATTTTTCTGACCCTTTTTGTCGACAAGGCTAGATTTTATAGGTTTCCACTATGATTAACACACTACGCAATATAATACAACAAAATATTGCATCCTAACACCCATTCTACACTAGAACAGTGTCTTGGTCCGACCAACATAAAACTTTCAAGTAAAATCAAAATTTCACCTATTTCAGTTTCACAATTATGCCTATCTTACCCCACCCTACCCTAGCTAGTGGTGCATCCCAGTGGTAATGAGACGTAAGCTGCTCAGTATTTACCGTCTACGCATTAATTTTTGAAGGGTGAATGAGGCATCGAACAAAGATGCAAATCCAATTTCGTTTATAGCGAAAATCTTGGACCGCTTAAATTCAGCTTAATAGATAAGCCTTTTAGGGCTTCACTAGCCCAGATGAAGGGCCAAATAATCATTTTTGTCGGAAAAATATTCGGTAAACGAATTCGACCCTAATTTTGTGAAAAAATGTAGAAGTACACCCTTAAAAAGTACCCTTTATTGGTGTATCAAAGGCTGACTATAGTGGACAAATCCTTTAAAAAGTTATCGTGGCTACAACATACAGGTGATCGCGCAGATAGACATCAGGCAGACACCGATAAAATCTTATTATTTTTTAAGACGATGTGTGCCGAAACCTAAAGATCTATTAAAAACTGTATGTCGCAGCTTTGGTCGATTTAAATACTCCAATATATATGAGAATGTATAAGTAAGTAAAAGCGCACCAGAAATATTCACGATGCGAAAAATTCCACGTAGTAAAAATTTATCAGTACCAGCAACATAGTTTGCAAAATTAAAGTTTGTTATCTAATTTCAAAGATTTTTTTTCCTTTTTAACATATTCTCACAGTTCTCATAATTTGTTTGGTTGTTTAAACTTCATCTTCACAAACAATGTGGATTGTGCTAATAAGTTCTTATTTGGCTGAATTTTTTCTATTGTGGATGTATTTTCTATACTATAGTTCTTATCTCATGTATTACGTACGCCTTGAGCTTGTCCTTGTAAGATTTTTATTTCATAACCACATGGATATCTTTTACTGGGTATCTTAGATAAGCATAGAGCAAACTTTGTTTTAAAATATCTAATTTTAAGTAAATTTGATACCATCAAAGGAAATAAGTTGTGTCACTTTTAACGAACATTATGTTTTGAGGACATTTTTCACTGAATCTTACTGTAATACATAAAACAAGCCCTGAAATAATAAACAGGGAAAATCAGGAAATCGCAACCGAAATAAAAAAATCAGAACATGCCCGGATAAAAAAAGACGTCTGTTCACTTAATTTCAACAGATTTCACAGGATTTCGGAAAATTTGAACAAATTTCAAAGATTTAAAGGAGTTTTGATACATTTAAACGGATTTCAGGATATATAAGAGGACTTAGCAAAATCTTATATATTTACGTAATTTAATTCATTTTGAAGCATTATAAGAGATTTTATCAGACTTTTATGGGTTTATCTGATGAAAAGAGATTTCTACAGAATTTAAAGATTTTATCCACGGACTTTGATTCTGATAAAATGTAAATTGCGCTGGACAAATTTTCATTCTGCGAAAACCTTAGAAATGTTTGTTAAAATATAGATATATTATGATGGTATTATAATTACCAATAGAATTTAGGACAGCCACTAATGTCAGGACGAAAGTAGAATGGATCCTCATTTTTTCACACTAAGGAAAAACTGATTTCTATATTATTGAAGAATTTTATCAACACTGTAACTAATGATTAGTTTACCGCTGTTGTACATGATTATACATATTTAGAGTACATAACATACAAAATACAATGCATATAATGTATTACTTATCTCGTGAAATATCGATGCCTCAAACTTGTTTTTGTAATATTTTTGTTTCATAAATCAGTCAAAGGAACAAACTTGGGGTATGTCAACCAGGCTCAGTTTGAAAAACAATTTTTTTTTTATATCGCATCTACAAAAATTTTAATCTATACCTGGAATTTGTAAAACTATCTACAGATATTATTATCACCTTCATAAAGGCATCGAAAAAGTTAAAGAAAAAAAGAAATTTTTTCATTTATGTAGATTTTCAAAAAATTCCATAATATTCCCGAGGTGAATGCTATCATAAAAAATTATTATTTGGTAATAAATTTGTTAAATCATTTTTTATACCTAATCCATATGGGTATCTTTTCCTAGGTATTATAGAGTCAAATAAATCAAACTTAGTTTCAGATATTTGCTTTTTCAGAAACTGTGCCTAAATAACAAAAGAATGAGTTATGTCGCTTTTGTTAAAGTTTCAGTTTAAGGATTTTATTTTGATATTAAATGCCCGTTTTAACCGCAGAGATAATTAATCTTTCTGCTAAATCATGTGGTTATCACGCAAAGAGTAATTTCACACTAGAAAAATGGATAAAAGTTTCTAAATTCAGATGCTGGTAACATCAAATTATAAATAAATTTAATATTCTAGAAGAATTTATTTATTTTGTATTCTACATATTAGAATTGTTTTATGTTTAAGACAAATTATACACGAAAAAGAAAAAACAAACACGTAAATTTAATAAATTAGATTCACTGATTCCTAATTCCGCGCATTTGTCAATGCTTTGAATTCGTAGAATTGAAAGAAGTTAAAAATCGATAAAGTGCACCTATTATTTATTCATATTGTAATAGAGCGTTAGTATTTCTTTGATTTTAAACAAAAAATGTCACTGTATTGTTAACAGAAGTGTTTTGATATGATGTCAAAACAAGCGAATCCTAGAAAAAAAAGAAGTAGACATGAAAAACAGTGGTAGGAAAGTTTACAAGAAAAATTTAGAGGAAAATAAAAATAAATTATTTTTCTAAAAAAATTCAGTATAGAAATGTAATGAGTCATCAGAAACATAAATATTTTTTTCTCCGGTGAACTGTATCAAGAATACCAGCTAAGACTCTTGCTAAAGTCCGCGCGCGAGACTCTAGGCAGCTAGCGATTAAAGACATTAATAATTTCTCAAATATCAATTTGATTAGGCTAAAATTTGGCAGGAAACCGCCTTGTACACATCATAACAACTTTGTTGCTAGAACTTTTTCGTTGCCTCAAATTCGCTTTAGAATTTCGCGCGAGATTTCATACTAAAAATTTTATAGTTGATCCATCAAATGTATTTTTTCGGGTTAAAAAGTGGAATATATTCTAAAAAAATTCAATTTTCCAGGTGAATAATGAAAATCTTTTGGGAAAGTTTATTTATTTGAGTACAATATCAACTTTT
>JAUELO010032598.1:0-10633 GCA_032357855.1 Amphibolips quercusostensackenii | reverse complement strand
ATAAAGAAAGAATGTATAGGCAGTGCCATCCCAAAAAATGTTTTACTTTGAAAATTAAACGCAGTTCATCAAGTCTCATGAACCAAAGTTCGGTTTCGGTTTTAATTCCGCTAGAATCGAACCAAAGGGCCTATTGCAAAGCCACAGAACGCGTCCTGGAATTGCGGATAGGGGGTCCATGTACCAAGGGCTGCTGCTGCATATAAATACAATAATTATTAAGCAGTCGCAAAAAATTGTCTAGGAGTGATCCCAAAAGAATTAGCACCTAAGCGAAGGCGTAATAACCATGTCGAAAGGTAAATGGCACCTAGGGTAAGGTGTCTCGAACGGTGACTCTGAGATACCGGACGACCTGTCTGAGTATGCAGGCTTACCATTGCATGCTGAGATTTACAAGGACGGACGAACTTTTTTCCTAGCTGCCCGTGGAAACAACAATGATAACAGCAAACCACCAAAAAGTTGAAGATGCGGTACAAAACGTTCGAACGCGCGGAGCATCCGACAATAGGGCCGCAGACAGTGCAACTCACCTGAGAGTTCGAGGTGCTGAAAATAATTTAGATGGAAACACGACGACAAACTGGCTAAACGCCTACATTAAGTTAACCAATCAACTCAAGGATGACTTGATAGACTGCTACAATGCTAGCATTATCCCTGTTCACGAAGGCTTTTTAGCGCGTATACACATTCTGTGGTGCCTAAAACATTTAAAGCATCAGCACGTTTCGCATTTGTCTTTGCAAAATCAAACCGTTTACCTCCAGAAAAATGGATATGTATGCGAAACGCTTCTCTAACCCTTGCATAAACAAGCCGCAGACGAAGAGAAGGAAGCCACATTAAGACCAACTGCAAAAAGTAGACACATGCTAAGATCGCCTGATAATCCTCCTAATGATTGCGATTTCAGAACAAGAAGAAATATGAACATCCAGGTTTTCTCTAAACCCTAAGGCTTGGCTAAAATTGATACCTCCCTCCCTAACGATATCTTGGACAAGTCCGATCTCTGGACCATCAATTGTTCAATTAATGGTACTGCGAAAGCTTTGACTGATTCAGATCGAAAACTAAAAGTTTAATATGTGATTGACTGCATAAAATATGGTAGACCGTTTACGGAAATGGTTCGCAACGTTCGCCCAAGAACTGAGAAACTACCATCATACGCTGAACAAGTCAAAGCTGTTAACAATTATGCAGCACATTGTTGACAAAATAAGAGTCTTATCTGACGCAAGGAGAACAATACAGAAAAGGGAGATGTGGATCAGGAAGAATCAGCAGTTTCTCGCTGACCCATCGCGCCTCTTCAGCGATTTCCCTGTTCCTGTCAAGAATCCACCTAAGCCAAACGAGGTATAGACTTCCTCGAAAGAGGTATACAAGATCCCAAAAACACTGGAGTTTAAGGAAGATACGAATAATATAATCCGCTTCAAGGAATTTTTTCGCCCACCTCGTAACATCCAACGGAGAATGCCCATCAATCACTGCCGAAGAGGTGAAAAAAGCACCTAGGGGCCAATAACTCGTTTTATCACACTGTATGAGATCTTAACAACTGTCTTGAACGACAGGATTGTTATTAGAATTGAGCCTGTATGGAGAGAGATGTACGAACAACGTGGCTAGCAAAAAGGTGTAGCAGGATGCTAAGAGAACCTACTAATAAACAAGTGCGTCTGCAAAGACGCAGGAGCCCATCAGTGCCTTCTGGCAATGGCCTGGATTAAATACCGGAAAGCTTCCGTTTAACCTCTCATAGACTTATTATCTGTCTGTTGAAAAGCTTGAAAGTTCATTCACACATAGTGAAATGCATAGAGAGATTGATGCCCTTCGGAAAACTAGATTTAATATCTCATCTGAAAATTATCGTGTGAGAACGCACAACGACACCGTCCAGAGCGGCGTCTTTCAGGACTACACCATGAGTCAACTGCTCTTTTGCATAACACTTCTGCCTCTATCTCTCGCACTACGTAATTCTCTTGGATACCTCTGTGGCGACACTAACCAACGTAAGCATACGGTCACTCATGTATTTTATATAAATGACCTTAAGGTTTATGCTTTTCGCTTAAGCAAACTTTAATCTGCTTCAAATATCGTCAAGGGGTACACAGGATAGATTGGTATAGACTTTGAATTGGACAAGTGTTTATTAGACACAATAAACTTCGCTACAATGAAAGTGAAGCGCCTGACCAAAAATGTGCACTTATCACTTACAAGCAGTATGACTTTATTCTTCAGTGGAAAAAACTGCCTAGTCTATTGTCTACCACATGATAAAATGCTTTACAATTGCAAAATTACACTTTTGAATTCTTCAAGTTGTTGCAAATCTGAAAAAGGGTTTGAATTTTCCAAAATAATTAGGTATATCCCTTTGTTGTAAAAATAGATGGGATTTAAGTACAGTTGTGGTTTATGTACAAATATCGAACTTGAAATTGAAATTTTAGGACTAAAATTTGTTTTAATTTACCATTAGTTTGCAGAACGGTACTAAGCGAGACTGTTAAATGATGAGTTGCGATGATATTTTTTTAAACTCTTCACTTGTACAATCTTGTTACAAAGATTACGTACAAGGTTAATTTTGTGTATTTCGTAGGTTTATTAACAATAGCAGAGCTTGCGAGCATGCAAAGTTCACCAATCCCTGACACTTCGTACTTTGCATTGCCCCGAAAGTGACCATGCAACGTATATAAGAAGGACTTGTACTTTCGATTGCTAATAGAATAGCTATCTTAAAAGTACACTAAAGTTAAGTTTTTATTTAAGGCACTGAATTTAACGTACGTCATAATCTTACTGCTGCTACTAAATCAGCTGTCACATTCCGAGCACAAGGCGAGGTTAGTTTGAGAAAGTGTGAAAGAAAGAAACTAGTGTGCTGATTATGTCAGGCTCGTAAGACCTGACCAATTATTTGTTTGTGGGTTCGTTTGTCACTTATCAGCCCTACAGGCACTGTGTCACTATGTAGGCTGACCTTGATAAAGGTTATTTAGAAATAAGAACAGATAAATAATTAAATGGATACAATAAAAACTTACATCTACCTTTCTATGCTTAGAAGGGCAAGAGAGTGTTATCTTGTCGAATGGATCTCCGTTTGTGTCGTAGTACAGCGACGGAATTTTACTAAATGCTTATTTGAAATTATCTGAAAGTAATTCAATTATATTGTCGATTGTATCCCTGTTAATATTTTAAAACAGCGACAGAATTCTACTGGATGCTTTTTATGAGATTCACTTGGAAGTAGATCAAGGGTGAGTTCTTTCACGCACCTTAACCGGCGGACTTTATCCAGAAAGTATTCTGCGACCACGGAAAGTCTCAGCTGAAGGCACTTTAGTTTAGTACCCATTAGCACCTTACTATTTTGCGGCGATTTATATGTGAGTAACTTAGTCAGAGCGTTTCTTCGGTCACAATGATATAAAAATCACGACATACTTCGTAGATTAAGTTGACAGTATAACTGCTTGAACGGTAAAGTCGATTAACAAGAGTAACCCTGAGGTTCATATGATCCTTCTATTTTGTACCTCAATGAAAATGTTTTCGGAACGTTCTTGTGCAAAAACGTTTTAGGCACGTGCTTATGCAAAAAAAAATTTAGGCACGTATTCTGCAAAAGTGTTTTATGCACATACTTGTGCAAAAGTGTTCTAAGCACGTACTTGTAAAAAAAGGTATTGGAACACGTTTTGTGATATCAATACCGCGAGGTGAGCAACTTTATTAACAAAAACACTTCACATGCTAGCTAAATTATATTTGCCGAATCTAGTCTAAAACTTTCAGTTACATTATATCTGATTATTTACATGATCGTTCACTCGTGCAATTCACGGTTCGCATTATCACGTGAGTGATTTATTAATTTTGAAACTACCTTTTTTGAAATACCTGCGGGTACGCGTAATGCTTACGTCTATGTTGCTTGCTATGTTTAGTTTATAACATTTTTATGTACAATAATTATTCATGGATGTTTACTTATCTTGTGTAGATGTTTTTCTGACAAATTTTCTTTAATTTACGATGCGTCATTAGCATATCGGTATCTTTTAAGTCTGTACCGCCTGGTGGTATCGCACTGTTAATTACCTTACGGCTTCTGCTTTATCGTAAGCAGTGCGCTGACTACGATAAGGTACCAATCGGATGAGCTAATCATTATGCATTGCTAGTATCTGAGAAAGTTGTCGACTAGTTTTCCTTAAAATAAAGTAGATTACATCTTTCTAGAGGTTATTTTAAAAATTTAAATTTTGGGACGTCACAAGTATAGTATAGTATAGTGTACTATAGTGTAGTGTAGTGTAGTGTGGTGTGGTGTGGTGCAGTGTAGTGCTATGCAGTGCCCCGTAATATAATATAGTATTGTATAGCATAGTATAGTGTAGTATAGTGTAGTGTAGTGTGGTGTAGTGTAGTGTGGTGTTGTGTGGTGTAGTGAAGTGTAGTGTAGTGTAGTATAGTGTAGTGTAGTGTAGTGTAGTGTAGTGTAGTGTAGTGTAGTCTAGTGTAGTGTAGTGTAGTGTAGCGCAGTGCAGTGCAGTATATAATAGTGTAGTGTAGTGTAGTATACTATAGTCGGCATAGTCGGTGTAGTCGGTGTAGTATAGCATAGTGTAGTGTTGTGTAGAGAAGTGTAGTGTAGTGTAGTGTAGTGTAGTACAGCACAGCACGGCACAGCACAGTACAGTATAGTATATTATAGTATAGTATATTATAGTACTGTACAGAACAGTACAGTAGAGAATAGTATAGTACTGTACAGATGAGTACAGTAGAAAATAGAAGAGCATAGCATAGCATAGCATAGCGTAGCATAGAATAGCATAGAATAGCGTAACATAACATAACCTAATTTAATATTATATAATGTAACAATAAATTTTTCCCTGACTCTAACCATTGAAACCGTTTTGAGTTGGCCGTTTTATTGGCTATTAAAGTGGCAATTAAAACGGTCGTTTATTTTTAATAGGAAGGTCCCGGCCAGATTTAGCATTTTATTCTAGCTTGAGCCAGGCTTGATCCTGGCCAGGGCTAGTTTTGCTATGCTTGGGCCCGATTAGGCTCACGACAAATTTTCCACACGGGATTGCTTTTTGAAAAGCCAATATTTTTTAAACCAAGGTTTCGAAAGCACTCTGTGTGTAAACAATCGTCAAAGATACCAAAAGAAGTTTTCTTTTTATTGTAACTAACAAGGGGATTAGGTTGGTGTCTAGAGCTGATGTTTTCGTTACCTTGCAGGTGAAAAGAGGAACTCAAACTAAAAAAAAAAATTTTGGTAAATCGTTTACATTTAGGGGTTTAAATCACCCCTTCTATATTTTTGAGTCTCTTACTATTCTAGAGGAAACATTGTTTCTTCTTTATTGTTTTTACACAAATTGTTCTAATTAATTCTGTATTACAATATTAGCTTGAGTTGTAAAAAAAAATTATCCTCTAGATTATTATAATTCAGAAAATCAAACCCTAGAATGCTTCGCCATATGATGTGTAGTTGAAATCACCCCTTCTATATTTTTAAGTCATTTACTGTTTTAAAAGATAATATTGTTTTTCTTTATTGGTTTTACACGAGTTATTCTAATTAATGCTGTATTACAATATTAGCTTGAGTTGTAAAAAAAACTTACCCACTAAAGTATCATAATTCAGGAAGTCTACCCCTAGAATGCTTCACCATATGAATCTAGTTTAAGATTTTGGACTTTGTTGCTCCAAACATCTTGTTCTATTTTTTAATTTTATTAAAAATCATCAGTGATATTCAAAATAACCCCTACATTATGTTTCGTCAACCCCTTTAATATTATCAATGAATAAGTAATATATTTATTAATGTACCATTTCTGTTTAAAGAATTTTTATCTATTTTCAGGCACGCACATATTTCAATTAAAATTTGCACACAGATACACATACACTTACACATATCGTCCCTTTAACGCTTATTGCTTAAGACTTCCGACTTACAATATATCTTCTACGAAATAAAAAATAAATGTGTGATATAAGTGTATTTTAATTCCAGCATTTGTAGGACGGCACTTAAAATTCTAATCTAATTCTAATTATAATCTAATTTTTATTTAAATAATGAAATATTTGTTAAAAAGAAACAATTTCATTCGATTTTTTAGTGACGAAGATTTCACAGTAGTGATATTCTTCGAAATATTGTTTAAGGCACAACCTCTTCTTGCAACATGCACATGTTATTACTGCAACATCACCGCAAATATTACAAAAAAATTCCATATCTTTGTTAAAATAAAAGTCTACAGGATTATCGAAATGTGCACTAGCAAGTACACTCGGCGAAAAAAACATTTTTATTTAATAATTTGCATGAGAATGGTAACAAATAGACGGTATATTTTTTAGTCATAAGCAAATATAATATCTTTGTCAATACATACTCAACGGAATTGGGATGAAATCCATTCGATATGTGCGATTTTTCTACACGCTCCAAAAAAAATTAGTTGTACTTTTAGAGAGGGGGGAGTTAATTTTTTTCTTAAAAAAATACTGCCACTGCATTGTTCAACCTATAAAGCTGAAATTCACATCGAGTACAGAATGAGAGCTGTACTATTTCTTATAAAATTTGCAAGGCAATGCATTATTATTTTAATGTTAATTATGGTGAATGTTTATTGGAGAAGGAACGAGGCGATCTGCGGCGGCTCGCACCAGAAATATATTTACGTGTTCAAATTAAAAAAGTTTGATTATCATCGCTACCAGTTGCCGTACTCAGATGTTTTTTTTTTTTTAATTTAGGCTAGCTTTCTGTGCTGGTTACAAATCTGTTGAGGTATTTTGACAAAGATCATATCTGCTGTGTGCAATGTTAATTTTTATTATTTATTTTGATTTATTTTATTAACAATTTACTTTTTATTGGTTTGACTGTAAAATGTATCTTATTGTTAACGACATCTACATGTGATAAATTATTATAGCAGAAGAAAATTGAAAAAACCTCAACATTTTATCTACAAGCCAAACTAAATTTATGTATTTTTTTATCTGAAAAAATGATGTTATTATGTAGAAAAAATCCTGAAAATATCATTTTTGTACAATTTTATTTATTTACTTCAACTTGAAAGGTTTAAGAGTTTTGAAAAATCAAGTATAAACTTTTTTTGACTGTTCTTATAATAACGGATTATCTGTGAAGGTAAAATATTACTCAAATTATACATTCTTCGACATATTGATACTTTTCATACATTTTTTATTTTCATCCTTTTTAGTGTTGACATAGATTGTGTTTTTACCTTGAAGAAGACCCACATTGCGGTTGAAATGTACGTAGGTCGTATATACAGAAAGATTTACAGAGTTATTCCTAACGCCCAGCATCTATTAGTGTTTAATGACTGTATGACGAATGGAATGTTTTAAATTTAAAATACCACCGCGGCTTTATTTATTCCCTCAACACTAAATTACTATTAACATCACAAATACTACGATATACAGAAAAGCAATTAAAGGCTTCTGCTCCTCGTATTTGAAGCTGCTGGCATCAAATATCTCATCTGAGGCTTGAAGTTTGCTCTATTTGAGGAGGAAAATATTTGCTGAGCGAGCAATAACAACAAATTGACATCCTGACTCCTCTTTCGCGGTTTATGTTCAGAAACCAACGTTTTCAAATTCGTGACATAGCATTGCAATTAAATTTGTTTTATTTTTTTATTTGAATTAAATATTTTCTTGCAAAAAACTGATGTCATGGGTTCAATCTAAGACAATTTCACAACTGATGATCTTACTTTTTAGACGCAATCTCTCGCAAAATTAAGGTAATTCCACACCTAGGCTCTAAGCATCGTTCGGGCGAAAAATGGGTTTCCGGCGTAAAGCTTTCGCCGCACGACAATCGACTGTCTTGCGTCGCACAGCGCAGCGTGGCAAGTACAAAGGCGCGATAACTCGAAACCCTGAACCCGTCAGAAATTTCAAAATCTCGGAATTTCATATTTTCGAAATGATATAATTACCGAAATTTTGAAGTGCGACTCTTTCAAATTCCATAATTTCAAATACTCAAAATAGCAAACTATAGAAATGTCAAATTCCCCTAAAAAAATATATATCAATATAATTATGACATAATTTATAATATATGTTTATTATGGTATGTTTAAACATAAAAATATTTTTTATTGATTTTTAAAAAGTTTTGCTTTTATTTTAAAATTTCGAAAATATGATACTTCAGACATTTAAAATGTTGAGAATACTGTACTTCCGTTAAATTTTACTTTTGGAAGTTTTTAAGCTCGGTTATAAACATTTTCTTTTTATTTTAATTGAGGAAATTATTTTATAAGTATATTTTTGTATTCTGTATTTTTGTTTTACGACATCGTTACTAGATTTTCACGACGACTTTAAAATTCATGCAATTCTTTAAAAATTCAAAGAAAATTATCTGGTCAGATTTGAAGCCCGACCCGAATTGACCCGAAGCCTGCCCGAACTTATCTTGGAGCCAGAAAAGCAGATGAGAGTCAAAACAATTCTAAGAAAGAAAAACAGTTGACACATTTCTAATAAATCAGAGTTTAGTTATTGAAATGTAGAGAGTATTAAGAGGTAAAACATGATTCAACATAAGTTACAAGAGAAAGCTTTAATGCGATGCCTGATAAGCTTTCCTCTACAATTAATTTTAGGTTTAAATTTTCGAATTATTATCAACAGGTTTGATTGATAAGTTAATTAATTTTAGAATTAGTCTGTAATAATTCTATTTATTTTACCCATTTAAGTGAAAATCCAAAAGAAGTCAGTTAAAAGTCACTAAAACTTCCAGTAATATCACTGATGACTTTGTGAAATAAGCCACAAATTTACTTGAAACTAAATTTTACACTAATTTAAATATTTATAATTATTAATTACTAATTAAATGAGATTTTTCGTTATAGAGTTAGTTAGTAACTTGTTAGAAGAAACTAAGTTACTGGAAGGTTACGTTATTCGTAAATTTTAGTGAATTTCGTTATTTTCATAAAGAGTAACTTGTAACGTAACTTTCTCACGATTTTTGCAGTAACTTGGAACTTTAATCTTAATAACTTTAGAGTTACTTCGTGTTTTTTGTATGTTATCTCTTACACTGCTGTCCCGCTATAAATGTTTCCGGTTAAAAAGAAAAGGGGTCCAAGTGGGCGAGAGAAAGGCGTTGCGAACTCGACAGGCCAAATCCACAACAACGCAGGGGTTTTGAATCGCGTCGTCTGCTTCAGTCGTTTTAGTCATTTGCAAAAGTGTTGCAGAACATTAAATTACAAAACTTTTAAACTTTAGTTTAAAAAGCTTAAATATCAAAATTCCACTTTGAGTGCTTTTATTTGTAGTTTTTTTTAATTATTTCAAATGGAAAGATATTTAACTTAAGAGTTTAATTTTATTGACCATAAAGAATGTTTTCAAACTGAGCAAAAACCGGAAAATGACCAGGAATTTTTTTCCCTGATTAAAATGGCCACCCTGATATATGTACGTATATACCATAAAAAATCAGTACTTTTATGAAGTGTGATTTTTGCGCACAAACATTTTCACTTCTATTATGCCTTCCCGCGCCCAGCAGACATTAGAAAAGGGTAGTAGTTTGACTGAAAATATTTTTGCGACATGTCACAGAGGTGCCTTTTCACCCCCCCCCCCTCGCTCACGAGGCGTTGGAAAAGGGTAGGAATTTGACTAACATTTTTTCTGTGACAATTTTCCGGAGTACCTTTACACCCTCACGAGACATTAAAAAACGGTAGGGGTTGAACCAACATTGATTCTGTGGCCAGTCATAGGACTGCCCCCCCCCCTACGAGATGTTGTAAAGTGTTAGGGTTTGGCTAAATTAATTTCTGTGACCAGTCACAAGAGTGCCTTCCTGACGCCACGAGAAGTTGGAAAGGGGTAGGTGTTTTAGCAATATTATTTCTGTGACTAAGCCTCAGGAGTACCTTTACACCCCCACGAGACATTGGAAAAGGGTAGAGTTTGAACTACATTATTTCTGTAATCAGTCACAGGGGTGCCTTTACGTCTCCACGAGACGTTAGAAATGGGTAGGAGTTTGAAGAACATTATTTTTGTGACATTTCACAAGGGTGCCTTCTTGCTCCCACGAGACGTTTAAAACGGGTAGGGGCTTAATCAACATTATTTCTGTGACCACTCAAAAGAAAACTGGTAGTGTTTGAACTACATTTTTTCTTTAACCAGTCACAGAAGTGCCTGCACGCCTTTTAAGAGACGCTGGAAATGGGTAGGAGTTTGAGCAACATTATTTCTGTGACATGTCACAGGAGTGCCTACTTGCCCCCACGATACGTTGAAAAAGGGTAGGAACTTAATCATCATTATTTCTGTGACTAGTAACAAGAGTGCCTTATCACCCCCACCAGAAGCTGAAAAGGGGTAGTAGTTTTACCAACATTATATCTGTGACAAGTCTCAGGGGTATCTTTATTAGGCTGGGGCGAAAAACCAACATTGTGCGTCCAGGAAACGCCTGGGTGCGGAAAAGTGTCCCAGTCTAATA
>JAUELO010032588.1:0-10633 GCA_032357855.1 Amphibolips quercusostensackenii | reverse complement strand
CACAAACCAAACGTTTGCAAAGTAGGGCGCGCTTATTTGAAATGTTGAAAAATACAATTTTTTTATTTAATAATAATTAAAAATTATTATATTTTAACATGTTCAAGTGGTACATGGATGGTTTTTAATATATTCTGAGCATTAGGTAAAAAATAAAATGAGAATTCAGTAAATACAAAATATCATGTTATTTAATGTAAACTATTTTAATTTTTTAAAAATTATTGTTACTAATTTATGCATTTAAAACTTTTTAAATTAATTATAATGAATGAACGAATTTTGTTACAGGTACGATTTGAAATATTTAAAATTTATTTATCGATGAATTGTGATACAAATTTTATGAAAGTTAAATATTAAATGGAAACTCAGTCGAATTTATTTTATAACGTACAGAAAAGTATATTAAATAAAAGAAAAACTTTTTTTTACTAGCAAAGATGTTACATTTATTTTGCATAATAAAGCATCGACGCGTTTCAAACTGGTCTTAAGCTTTATTTCAAGATGCGAAAAGTACCCGAAATTATAAAATTATCGAAATTTAACAATTTCGCATTGGAAAATTCCCGAATGATGAAATTCATTACGGATAATTGCCGAATTATAAAATATCTGAACTAGGAGATTCCTGAACTGAACCAATTAAAAAAATAGTATTTTAATAGATATTATTTATTTATTGAAAATACAATAATAAAATATTTTTACCAAAGACAATTTTTTTAATGTTAATCGTTTTTTAACATTATTGTTTGAATAAAATAACTACAAATGTATGAAAATTTTATTTTAAAAAATAAATTCTAACACACCTGCGAATAAATTTTGCAGAATTCAATGCAGCACTGATTTTTTCTCTAAGTTTCTTTTTAATTTTTTTTTTCAATACAAAATTCGATTTTTGAAAACGTTTTCGTAATTTTTCAATACACATTTTCAAACGAAATTACTCATCTAGAAATACATTTTTTTTAAATTATTGTTATTTTAAATTGAAACAATAATGCTTAAAAAATACAAACATTGAAAAAATTTGTTTCTTTGATAAAAAATTTTTGAGTCTTTTATTTTTCATAAATAAATAATATTTATTAACCAGAGGATTTTTTATTTTATTATTATTATTTATTTATTTTTTTAAATTCAGAAATTTTATAATTCGGAAATTTTCTAGTTTGGATTTATAATTCGGGGAATTTTATTATTGGGGAATTGTCCAACTCGGAAATCTTACAGTTTCGGGAATCTTATTTTTCGGTATTTTTCTGCAGTCCCTTACAATCTTTGAAAATTTTTGTATTTTTTGCATCTTGAGAAGGAACTGAAAACAAAGTCAAAAACTGTATGTTCTTCATTATAAAAAATGAATTCAATATTTATGCTGGTAATCAACAGAATATATTTGGATGTTATATATTTCTATTTATTATCTCTATTTTTTATCAGTTTCTATTTAATATTTACCTTTCATAAAATTCGAGTTACAATTTCTCGATAGATGTATATTAAATATTTTAAATTGTACCTGTAATAAAATTCTTTTATCCATTTTAATTAATATAAACAATTTTAAATGCATACATTAGTAACAATAATTAAAGAAGTTAAAAAAGATTACTTTAAATAACATGATATTTTTTATTTACTAAATACTCTTTTTATTTTTTTACCTAATGCTCAGAATATATTAGAAACTATCCACGTAACACTTAATCATGTTGAAATATAATTACTTTTAATCAATAATAGTAAATGAAATTTTTTTATTTTTTAACATTTTAAATAGGCGCGCCAATGGCAGACAATAAAGCGCCTTATGCAACGCCAATTTCATATTGCATGAACACCCTACAATAGTGCTACAACTTTGAAGGAAATATACAATTTGAAAAAGCTAAAAGGGTGAAACAGATAGAAGAGGAGATGTGGATCATATCTGCTTAGTCCATCCTAAAAATATTAAATTTTCAAACGTAGATAACTACCCATATTTCTTCGTTGTCAGTGATGAAATTTCGAACGTTTTTCAAAAGGTGTGAAAAATCAGAAATAAACCAAAGACGTCTCTCGCCTCCTTTTAAAAGTTTCTCCTCGTCAATGTCTGCGTCACATTCGATGCCATTGCATCCACGTCCTTTACATTTCTCACTAGGTTTTCGCAAAGTTGGATGGATGCAACTTATTTGCGACTCTCTGACTCCGAATAATTTCCACATCGTTCTGTTTCATGAGGCACCGTCAGAAGTTACTGCGTGTACCTTGTAACCACAGTTCTCCAAAAGTAGAATGCATTCAACAAGTAAATGTTTTAATGCCGTTCCCGGAGCGCAACCCTTGCTAAGAAAAGCAGCCACATTTTGTACCCACTTTCCTCGGAGTGGTTGCATCATAAAAACAAGTGCTTCATCTGCACGCTGATTTGCATTATTTTTTGGGGTAAATTCACCCAAGTTAGTGAAGCCTCCGACTGTCAGATTGCGCTCGTCAAAGTAAACAGCCTCGCTGATTTTCATTTCATCTAATACGACGACAACTGGAAGAATATGAAATTATGAATTCTCAAGTTAAGAATCAAGTTAAAAATCTAAAATTGGTACTGCCTACCATCTTTTTCTTCATCGGGCAACTGCGCAATTTTGGTTTTCAATGCGTCGAAAAGAGCAGGATCAAATTCGAAACTCGGCTTCAGGTCTTTTATGTATTTGTTTAGAGTGTTGAGACATGGAAGTGGCAAGATATTATGATCTCCAAGATGTTTATATGCTTTAGAACTTTTTATCCTTAAAAGGAGACACTCCAGTATCCAACCTTTTGAATACCGCATATTTTTCTTTGTAGTACATTTTGACAGTTCCCAACAACATCGAATTGTCTCCTGCATTTCGTTGGGCAATGTTTGAATAAATGGGTGTTTCAAGAAGTCAGCGTTTACAGAGGCTAATTTGTCTTGTACTTCTTCTAATTCTTTTTGCAATATGTCAACGGTATCTTGCATTTTTCTTATCTGCAAAAAAATTTATTATTATATTAATGTCATACACAATGGCGTACAAAATATGATTTTACATGAGTCCCTCTATATACTTTTTGATTCGTCATAATTTCATATGAAATGTGCGCATTTAGTTAATTTTAGTTAGCAGTTACCACGAAATAAATATATTAGCAGGAAGAAATGTCTTAAAAAGAAAAAGGAAGGAAAATGAAGCATACTTTGTCATTATATCTTAAAACTTTCCGCTGCAGTTGTTTTACGTCTCGCTTCCGGGTCTGCATTGACATTTCAGCTCGCGTTCCTTGCCGTCGAATCCTCTCATATGTGATCCTGTATTTCTTCTGGCAATCAAAGCACCGATTGCATTTCCTAGTGGCATTTCGTGCATAAAAACCCATTGGACAAAATTCCCCATAACTTCCTTCGCAGACTTGGAGGACAGAAATTTCTCTTATTGCTGACAAAAGGTCATCCAAGCATGAAATACGAGAAATCGTAGTTTGATATTTAACTACATTTCCTTGAACAATTGTCTGAAATCATCACGACCACTAGTCACAAATATTATAATCTAAAATATTAATTTAAAAAGTTAACAAACTGTACCTTAATGGTCATGTCATTCCCAACGAGAATTCCATACCAATTGCTTGGTTTCCAATCTGCGTAGCATATGAATTGAACACCAACACCAGGTACGTCCACGTGCCCCCAAGGTTGAGTGGAAAGAAATTTACAATTATCCCAATCGTTAATCAATTTGTTAATCTTGTAAGTTTCCTCATCGTCAACGTTGCGTGGGTCAGCTGGAGTGCAATTATCCATCAAAAAGTCAACTGTACGCGATGTATTTTCAGGTGATGTAGTACAAAAATTTGAACACGAATCTTCTATTAAGGCATTAGTGGATACTGTCTCAATGGACGTCGAAGATGTTGGTATCAAAGATTGAAAGTTTGTCGGTGAAGGAAGAGGCGAAGACGATAAATTATGCGCAGCATTTTCTTTCGGTGCGATATTAGAAAGAAGTGGCTCGGTGATCGAGTTCAATTCTTCAGGGAGAGAAGTGTCCGAATCTTTGGCGGCCGTTTGTAATGTAAGCATTGGAAATTTTGTTGGCAATTTATCGGGCAACAAGCGAAGGCGTTTTCGTGGAACCACCACTATTTTACCATCCACAAAATTGGAAATGGGGTTCCGAGAAATACATTCTGCAGCAAAGTGATCTTCGCAAACATGTAAAATTTTACGTTTGCACAATCCTTCTTTGACATGCGCCCCTACATGTTTACTCCATACTTCTCGCTCAATAGTACCCTGAAAAATTTATTAAATTTTATATACATTCAACATGTAAAGAATTATATGTGTACACTACACAAAAGAGCAGAAAAATAAAAAACTAAAAAACAGCATAGAATATTCCTTTAATTTTTCAGAAATTTATTTCTTATGGTAAAAAATTATGAGATTGTGAATAAATATTTTTCTTCATTTCCCAAATATTCTAAAAATGTCCTTCACTATTTTAAATATATTAATGGAATATTCTACAACATTCGCATTAATAAAAATTATTTACTTCTTGACTTATCACTTATTTTATTCGATAATTTTCGAATCAAATGAGTTTTAAAAATCGCCCATATGCTCATTTTCCCGGCAAAAAGGTATAAGTCCATATTTCCCGGCAAAAATGTATAAGTCCAATGCAATATTATGAGAAATACAAGAATATTTATTTTATCGGAAACTATCAAATTTACAAATGATTAATCCATATCTTCGATTATTTTAAATATAAACGCTCAAAATTATTGGGTTAACAAATTCATACCAACAACTTTAAGTGCCGATATCTCGAAAACATGCATTATGGACTTACTGACTTCTGCCGGGAAACCACAGATTTATAAAAGCATTAACTTACATTGTCAGGAACTTTGAAAAGGTGTTTAAAATTAAAATTCTCCTTGTTGACTGAGTGTTTCGGGTGTTTGTAAAAACATCCTTTGATGCAACATTCACTCATTGTCACTCATTGTTCACTTTCACTGATTTTTTCTCAATTTGGCATCACAGTATACGAAACGTCATTCACCAATTAAAAACAAAAACATTGAAACGTATATAACCCCGAAAAAGCGGCGCCTTCATGCGTATACGAGAGAGAAACAATGTACAGAAAGAGCAAGAAACATCAGTGGCGTGGTGGGGGTCTTGGTGGAGGGGAGCTCTTCGTGACTCAAGATTTGGCGACAAGCGCACATACGGCGCTGTATTGGGCGTTGAGCCTCCTGTATTCTAGACTTTTTGCGTAGGCCGAGCCATGCAAGTAAATGCAGGCAGCGCTCATAGTGGCAAACTCGAGCAATATTTCGGAGCAACGAGATGCGTGCTTAACGTTGCTTAGCATACGCAAGTGATACGATTTGTTGAAGAAAATCATAATTACAACTAAACATGGCCCCCCTAAAAAGTGGATCTCTGTGTTGCGTGGTTGGGTGTGTTAATAGTTGCTTAAATTCTCCAGAAACTTATTTTTATAGTTTTCTAAAAAGCGTTCACCTTAAAGACCAGATGATAAAGTGGATCGCAGCTACTAAATGAGTCAAGTAAGTAAACTGTAACAAGTTTATGTATAATGTTGTGATGTTTTCTGCATGTTTGAAGTGTGATATATTTTTTTAAATTTCCGTCCCGATAGGTCACCCTGGCAACCATCGCCATGGTCTTGCATACGCAGTAGGCTTTTCATAGACAATAAGCAATCTATTTACCCTCAGAGACCCAGTTGAGTACCATCAACTTTTTCCAAGGAATATAAACGGCCGAATCGGTCAGCTAATTCAATCGAAAACGCGAAAAAAGGTATATTATATCAAATTTGTCCCTTTTTGATAGAAAATTAATGGCTGTTGTAGAAAATTCATTTATTTAATTCAAAATTAAACTATTTCAACATTAACTTTTGTATTGAAAAGTTATATTTTTGGGTTAAAAATGCAACTGTTTTGTAGAAAATTCTTTTTGTGTCGAAAATTCAACTATTTTGTTAACAATTTATCTTTTTGGTTAAAAAATTTAACTCTTTTGATAGAGATTTCATTTTGTTGTTGAGAATTTAAGTGCTTTGTTGAAAATTCGTCTTTCTTCCACGAATTTTATAGTTTTTGATTTGAGATTATAATCTGCTTTGCCTTAAGTATTAACTAATATTTTTTTTTTCGTTGAAAATCCATCGTTTTCAATAGAAAATTAATGTCCGTTGTAGAAAATTCATTTATTATATTTAAGATTCAGCTATTTCAAAATTAAGTTTTGTGTTGAGAACTTATATTTTTGGGTTACAAATGCAACTGTTTTGTAGGAAATTCGTCTTTTTGTATCGAAAATTCAACTATTTTGTTAACAATTTTTTTTTTGGTTGAAAAATTCATCTCTTTCGATAGAGATTTTATTTTGTTCTTGAGAATTTAAGTGCTTGGTTGAAAATTCGTCTTTCTTCGATCACGTTTGTTTCAGACAACTGTTTTCGTTTTTCGATAATCGTCGGCGTAAAATTAATAAAATGCCTGACCGACTCAAACCCCGTTCTTAAACACAAATCCATTTGTAATATTCACATTTTTTAGAATACTTAAACCACATTTTTGACAATAATATTACTTATTTTTGAATTAATTGCTATTTACCTTTTTTCTGTAATTTCGATTATTGCTCAAATATTTTAAGCTTTGCTAAATAACACTCAATATTCACACTTCTTCACATCTTATTTTACAGTGACTAGCCAACGGCTGCTCCAAAAAACTTGCGTTAGGCTCCACCTTGGCGCCACTTGTTCACCTGCACATAGTCATTACGTCAGTTTAACAGTTTACAAAAAGCTAGACTTAAAAGTTCTACATAATAATTTTAAAATTCATTCATTCTTTTGTCTCTTGAAAGCTTAATAGTTTATGGAAAAAAGTCAGTTTGACAGTTTACTGGTATATGTCCTTTTGACAGTTTACACGCAGAACTTTATTTTTAGATTTCACAGCTGCATACAAAAATCTGAAAATGCTTCCTCTGACCAGACCATATTTATTTGATGTTTTTGGGGTCTCTGAATCCGCATTCGAGGTCCGTTTAACCCCATTACGTCAGTATTAATCATAACCTCAAAAATTATGCCCAAAAACCAAATAATCCTTTAAATCTTTAATCCCTTGATGCTTCAACACAAAAGCCCCATAACTATTTATTTCTTAAGCTCCATAACGCCTTAACCCCATAACCTCTTAACCCCATTCAACCCATAACGCTATAAGAAAGAGGCTAGGTGACTTTAGCGAGGAACATGGAGAAAGGTGCTATCAAGACATGAAGTACATGAAAAAAACGATATAACGGGACGCGGGGTGTCTATATGGTGACAGACTATTGATAGAGTCTGAAAAGGGGTTGTTTTGTGAACGAGGCAAAACATGCGATAAAAAAAATTGAAGGATTGAGAACTAATTTGACACCACACTTTACTAAAATTAATTGTAAGTTTATTCTAATAAGAGGGTTAACGGGTCTTACTCTTGTAGACAGATTAAGAGTTAGAGCTATGACAATGTTTCTGCCGGCGGATGCAGTTTGTCAGATGGCAAGTAGGTGACTGAGTTGAAGTTACAGCTAGAATCCCTTAGCGTCGACGAAGTACAAATTTTAGGAAGGGATGAAGATTGTTTATTATCTGAGGAACAGTGGTAGGGTCGCAGTACTGAGTTCGGGTGATGCGCCTAAGTAGCTTAGGTAGTAAATGCCAGATAGACAAGAGATACACAAGTAAATCTGTTTTTCAAATTAGAAGTTTTACAATTCGATCCTTAGAGTGCTGAAACATGAGACGGACAAAGAGAAGGACTTTCAGACTTATAAACATTTACAATTTGAGATTGAGAGAAATGTTGACCATTTTAGCTATTTCAACACATCTGTAAATATAATCTGGAACTGGTTGAAGGGAACATTGAGTTCGCAGGTACAGGCCTAGAGGTTCTAAAGATTCTAAATTGCCACTACGTGCGATGACAATATGAATTTAAGCTTCTTAAAACCATAAGCTTTCTCTTAATAAGACGAAAGACATCTGTTAAGTCGATCCTAGCATTTAGTGGCTAAATTTACGGTAACGACGTAACACTGACAAAAAAAGAAAAAAAATGTATTCTATTGCTGAGCGTTCTCATTATATTGTGAAAAGTATACGTCTATGTTTTTGATCGCAGCATATCAGAAAGTACGTCTATTGCTTGAGCATCGATGTACCATATTTTGATCATCTAAGATAAGATTCTAGCTTCGCTCGTGTAGCAAAATTCACACTTGACCTGAGTCGCCTACTTAACGCACTAGCATCACAATATACTATTTTTTAACCCCTGTGATTTCGGCCCATTTTAATAACTGTGTAGCGGGCTCACAATCTCGTTCTTCGAGCGGTGCGAGTAGAAAGTAGTTTCTACTCCTGAGGGAGTAGAAAAATGACTTCATCGAAAGAATAGGGTTGTATTTACGATATTGTGCGAATAACGTGTAGACGACAGACTATGTTTCTTTGAAGGTCGAAGTCTGTAAGAAGGATAGTATAGCGATACAGTCAGACCATCTTCACAGTTGTTGTTAGAATTGCAAAGCCAATTTCGTATTTCAAACGATTTCGTGTTTCAGCTTTGAAGAACGAGATTGCGGAACCGAAACACAGGTGTAAAAAAAGCCTAAATCATAGAGGATGTTAAAAAAATTATCATGTGTAACTCGAGGGAGAACTTTCTGTTTCTCGCGCGCGTGCTGCGCGCTCGACTACGGCCCGTTCTGAAAACATTTCCCTCACCGTAGAAACAGAATGTTTTCCTACTAGTTATTCAATATACAACTTTTAAGTTACTGTTCACTTCTCCAAGCTTTTCTACTAGTCGAGTCTAGTGAAGATTTTCTCACAAGGTTTGGCAAACTCTGTCCTTTAAAAAACCGCTCAGATTACAAGGCAACCTTGTGAATTTTTCAGAACTCTCTTTTTTTTAGGAGTTCTGTTCATTTCTTAAGGCGCTCCTCTATTTAAGTATTCCTAAACCTGAAATTATTTTTGGCTTAAGGATCAACAAATCTATTGATTATAAAGTCTGTCCTGTTTGTTCAAATGACTTATTTTTTTCTGATTAACATTGAAAGCAATGAAAGTCCATTATTGTGTGAAGAGAGTTATTTGGTTTACCATTACTAGTTTGGTTTTCTTATTCTTGAATCAGATGTAACAAATATAAAAATAAAAAAATTAATTTTCTTAATTTAGGGTTTTAGTTAATAATATTAGTTATAAGCAAAAGGAAACAGGTATTTAAGATGCTAACAAAGAAAACTATACTGTTTACGGTTAAATTAACCTTGCTGAAAATGTCTATCGCGTGTTACTCGAAAATTGTGTCTAGTAGGGGAGCCTAGATTAATGAAAAATAATTTTTTGACAAGGTTTTAAGGCAATAATGTTATGTCGTACAAGAAAACGTTACGAGAGTAAAAAGATTAATTTTATGTCAAAGATTGATAAAACAATGTTAAATATATCAATTCTGCTTATTAAGAGTTTTTATGTATAAAAATTGTTATCAAATGTTGTGATGTATAAAATTTACATTTTTTCATTACACTTCGCGTTTATTGCACATTGTTCGAAATAAGAAGCTTAACATCAGAGATTTCTGAGTTATTATTGTCACATGTACGACTATTACTACTACTTCTGCTGCAACTCTTCTATTGTTAAATAGCAGCACAGTTGCTTTTCTCAGAAATTTTTAGATTGGGAAGAATCGATCGTGGCTAGAAATTCAAACTTTTGAAACATTTAAATCTTCAAAATTTGAAGTAACAACAACTTTTTTCTGAAAGTTTCAGACCGTATAATACAATGCAATTTGTGTCGAGAATGATAGCATTTATTGCTACAAGTTGCTTATATTATCAGAAAAGGCCTAAAAAAGATATATACGTTTTTATATTTTTATAAAAGCTTGCTTCTTTTGCATTTTTAGTTCTTTTTCTCGTACTCTCTATTATTACGGATATGCTCGTTCACCATTCCCATTTCAAGCTCTTTTGCTATATTTGACCAGTTATTAAGATAAGTAAAATAAGACAGTATTCACAACACAGTAGTAACAAGACAGTGTCTAGAACGGCCACTTCGCTGAAACGATAAATATTTAATAATTAACTGGTGCCGTACGTAAATCACCAAGCTACTTCTCGTTTCCCAGCTTGGGCCAGGCTGGAGGCCGCCAAGCTGGTTCTAGCTTGTATTTTCTAGTGTCTCAAAATCAAGCCCGGCTAGAGATTATTTTTAGTTCCACTTTATATGTCTTTTTTGCGGTCAAATAATTATTTTAAGTAACTTTACACTTATTAGTTGTTAAATGGTTACAGATGTAACCCATCTGCGGCGCATCTCCAGGTGGCGGATAGGGTAATGCTCGCTGCATATAGATGGTTGGTCGAAAATCAAATACGCTTCGCGGCTTAAACAGTTTGGGTGAAGTATACATTCAGAAAAAATACGATCGGTTTCTGTTGCGGCCCACTGGGAGTGTTCCGAAACAT
>JAUELO010032572.1:0-10635 GCA_032357855.1 Amphibolips quercusostensackenii | reverse complement strand
CACACAGGCTTGATTCGGCAAACAATTCTATCATTCTGAATAGTTGTAAAGATCTAATGAAGCGCGCTCAAACAAGTAATTCGCCTGTAGTTCTTTGGGTTAGACAAGTCGCCTTTTTTTAGTAGGAGTATAGTTCGTACTAACTTAAGCCACTGTAAAAAGGGAAAATTTAACTTTGAATCTAGAGTGAAGATGCGGTCCAGACGTTGGTGCCTGAAAGTAATTTTCTTCCACTAGAAGTTCTTGATACCATTTTGTCATGCAGCGGAAAAGTTTTTCGTTTCACTAAGTGATTTTTTAACCGTGAGATTGGTGCCCGCATGGCACAACAAAATTACAACAACAAACTAGTGAAAGTCTTTAGTGTCTCAAGGACACAGAGCGAGCAAAGGATGACAGTTTTCTGCATCTATCTATATTCGGTCTGTCTTCTTTATGAGTTAAGGCGGAAAGCTATTGACCAAGCTACCGGGCTCGTCTTTGAGTTAATAATAGAGGCTATCTGCACCAATGGTTATTGCTAAAGATGGCAACAAATTATATAAGCAGTCGTGCAAAGGTGTAAGCGACCATGCCGATGGCTGCATAATAATAGGGAGAGGTGTATCAACCGGTGCTTTTGTAAAACCATACAATCTCTTAGAGTCGATAGTCTTATCCTTGCCTATTAGGCTTTGCGAGAATATACGAACCCTATCCTTAGCTGGTCGTAGAAACAAATATGCTTACACCAAACTTAGTAGCGAAGCCATCCCCTGATTTCTGTTCTAGTTATGCGTCGCAGGAAAAGGGCAACAGTAAGCATTCTGTTTTCGACCTTCGCTCTATTAAGATTCGTTTAATTATCACTCTCTCATCAAACCATAAATGCAAAAAAAATTATAGGCAGGTAGCAGATTATAAAAGCTATTTCGAGCGTGACTCTTATTCGAGACCATAAAAATTCAAAATGTTTCAAATAATTTTTTTTTTCTATTAATTGTATGTTTATATTCACATCAACTGCCAATGTCATTAGCAACTGCACTTTAGGGTGAATTGTGAACTGTAGGGTATCTGTAGGGTAGTATACCAAGAGACAGAAGCGAAGCTTTCTGAAACTTTATCCAGCCTCGCTTCCTGCTTTGGGAATCGAACCCGCCCTAGCGTGGCTACTGAGGCCAAAGTGTTGGAGCATAGGACAATCACTATACCACCTGAGCCACAATAACTCTCTGTTTTAAATAATTTTCCATGCGCCTGGTTATGTTTTACTAATTGTTGATCAGTCCTTTTGTTTATTTAAACTTATATTGACTAAGATTTAATTTACTGTTTGAAGTGTTTGGCGATTTGATAAGCCCTACTATTTTGTTAAACCAGTAATTTTAGACTTTATCAAAGCTATTTAATTTACCCATTACTGCTTTCCTCTATGTGCTGTACTAGCTGCGTCGTGAAGTTAGATCAACTGTCATCTAATTTGATAAATAAGGTATCATTTAGAATCTACTAGTTGAAGTCAACTGAATATAATGAAAGATATTTTTGAAATAAAATACGTCTTGTTCAGTTGTTTTAAAGTATATATTAAATCTGGAAAACAATCTGGCATTCAACAGGCAGCAGAAATCTTTGTCTAGGTACAATACAAAATCATTCCACATAATTTTTCTCTATAAAAGATACATGCAGGTGGCTCTGACACTTAAGCAAACCAAAATTTTACCTTATCAGATACATTGAGAAAGTTGCCTTCAATATTTTTGAGTTATTTGAATAATTCCGTCATAGATTTAAATTTTTGTGAATGCATTATTGAAAAAATTGCTTTATTTTCACAAACCAAACATAATTGAACAGAGCACTGTTAGTCTCATTTTCATTAATACAGTTCTTAGTTTTTTCTCATTAAAGAAAAATGATAAATCTTTTTACTTCACTCCTATCATTGTCAGTCATCCTTAATTATATTAGTAAATATAATAATATGATAACATATATTAAATTTGGAAACATTGTTTAAAATTATGCAAATAATTTTTTTGACCTACTGAGCAATATCTCTGAATTTAAATCCGTTTACATATTTTCTTTTTCCTGGAAATAGTTTGAATCTTACAATTATTTCAAAATCGCTCAAAATTTTTACGCCACTTTATTATTCTCAAAAATCATATGAAATACTTTCAATACTCTCCAAAAATTCGTAAAAGTACAGTACAGGCTGAAAGTTTAAATACACCTAAGAAAAATCGTCTGAATTAATATTTTATATTTTTGTTGTTTGCAATTCAATTTATTATTATGGAATGCATTCGGAAAAGTCCAAAAATTAAATATCTATATTGTAATACTAAATTCATATAGGTAGTGTAGTAAAATAAGTAGATAAACTACAAAAATCCTTTGTGTCTAAAGTTTATTCAAACTTTTGGCCTACTAAAAAAATTATTTAAAAAATGTATTTCATCTACTGCACAATTAAAGCCTGACGCTATTCTCCGGAACATCTAGAAACGAACTATATTCATATCGAATTTTTGGCTCCAGCCAAAAACTTTACTGCCAAGATAAGAAAAAGGTGGAGAGTCATCAATACATTATGAGGGAGCTGCAGCAAATGAACCCGAAGTATTATATAAAAATGATCGAGCTTGTGATTTTTGCTCTTCAAAGTTCAGAAAGGTCACTGATTTGTAACCTTAAAGCTATACCGGCATGAAATAATGTTGGACACGAAAATAAAATAAAAAGCATATTATTTACAAGTCTTATTACAGTTATACAAAGTAATTAATGCTAACCAAAAAAAGCTACCCTAGTTAACTTTAACCAAGAAAGTAACGATTATTGTTGTTAAATTGTATTTGTGGTCGTGCTGCTTGCCCGGAATTCTCGTTATCCGAAGAGTCGTACCACAGATATTTTTAGTATTGAGATTTAAGAGATTTACGTGCTGAGAAGGGCAGTTTAAAAAATTAATCAATGTAATGAATAAACACTATATAATTTAAACTTTAACGTTATTTATACAAAACACGAAGTGATACAGAATTTATATTGATATATTGAGCCGAGAGAACTACAAGGTACGCTGCAAGTTGTTAAGATTGCGGTTGCGGTGTTAAAACTCGACTGGCTGTCGGTACATTTCAGATTCTGAAAAACGGAGAAGATTCACAAAATTTGAAGGTAGGGGTGAAAACCTAGTGTCCGAAGGCGTTACAAGTTCCGGCGATGCTTAATGTAAAACGAAAAGTCCGAAGAGGTTTTCCCCGGTACGGTCACTGTAGTTGCACGTCAAATGCCATTAACGCTTAATTACAGAAATTCTATCTCTAATGGTCAATAGCTTGAAGGACTTAACGCCTGCAAGTGATAAAAGCATAAGTTCTGAGCTTTAAAGAGATTTGAAAAAGATCTCAAAGATTCGAAATTTAGGTAGTCGAGAGTAAGAAGATTAAGTAATAAAATTTATCCTAAGAAAGTGGATACAGATACGTTTCAGGGCAGATGTTTTCAAATTCTAAATCATAGTTAAGGCATGGAATTGCAAAGGATGACATGGGATGCAAAGAAAGGCATGAGATTTTAAAGAATCTGATAAGATTGCAAAGAATGGCATAAGATTCTAAAACATTGCGTGGGATTGCAAGAGATTTCATGTCATTGTAAAGGATTGCATGAGCTTGCAAAGTATTGCATGAGATCGCAAAGGATTACGTGTGATTGCAAAAAATTGCATGTAATTGCAAAAAAAGGCACGAAATTGTAAAGGATTGCATAAGATTCTGAAGAAAGGCATAGGATTTTACAAGTTAGCATGGGATTGTGAAGTATATTATATAGTATATATAAGTATTTATAGTTATATATTATATAGTATATATAAGTATATATATAGATGACAAACAATAGCATAAGATTGCAAAGGAAGGTATGAGATTGCATAGGATGGCATGACATTTCAGAAGGATTGCACGCTATTGCAAAAAAAGGCATCATATTGCAAAGGACGGCAAATAGTTTTAAATGATAGCATGGGATTGCAAGTTGACGCATAGGATTGCAAAGTAAGGTATGGGATTCCAGAAGACAGCATAGGATTTCAAAGTATAGCGCGCGATTAAAAACGGACTGCATCAGATTGCTAAGAAAGGCATAGGATTAAAAAGTATGGCATATAATTGCAACAGATTGCATATGATAGCAAAGGATGGCATTAAATTTTAAAAAATTGCATGAGATTGCAAAGAAAGGCATTTTATTGCAAAAAGTGGCAGATAGTTGCAAGGTGTAGCATTTTTGGGCATGGGAATGCAAAAGATGACCTGAGATTGCAAACAATAGTATGAGATTTCGAAGGATGGCATGCGATTGCAAATTATCGCATAGGATTGCGAAAGATTGCATAAGATTGCTAGAGATTGCATAATATTGAAAAAATGGCATATAATTGCACAGGATAGCATGGAATTGCAAATAAATACATGGGATTGCGAAGGAAGGCATGCATTTTCAAAAATTGTATGAGATTGCAAAGTATAGCATAAGATTCCTAAAAGTTGCATAGGATTGCAAAGGAAGGTATAGGATTTTGAAGGATGGCTTAAAAAATTGCAAGAGGTTGGCATTGGATTGCAAAGAATTGCATAGGATTGGGAAAGCTTGCATGTGATTGCAAAGCAGGACATGAGATTTTGAAGAATAAGATAAAATTGCAAAGGATGGTATCAGCTAGCAAACGATTGCATATGGTTGCAAGACATTATATTAGACAGCAAAGGATAGCATAGCATAATTAAAAATTGCATGGCATTGCTAAGAGAGGCATGGTATTGCATAGGATAGCATGGAATTGCGAAAAAAGAGATAGGACGGCAAAGGAAAGCTTGAGTTTGCAAAAAATGGCATAAGATTGCAAAGGATTGCATTCCATTGCATGGATTTGAACAGAATAGCAAATAGAGCCATGGGATTTTAAAGCATAGAATGGGCTCACGAAGGATGGCATTGTATAAAAATGCAAAGGATTGCATGGGGACGCCAAGAAAAGCAAAAGGTTGTAATAGATAGCATAAAATTGCGAAAGATAGCATAAGATTGCAAAGGACTGAATAGAATTGCAGTTGAGGGTATGGAATTTCAGAAGGTTTGCATGGGATTGTAAAGGAAGGCATGGAATTGCAAAGGATGGCATGGAATTGCAAACTATGGCATATAATTTTAAAGGATAGCATGGGACTGCAAAGGATTGCATGGGATTGCGAAGAAAAGCACAGAATTTCAAAAATTGAGATAAGATTGCAAAAGATGGCTAAAAATTGCAAATTATTGCATGTGATTGCAAAGGATTGCATGAGATTGCAAAGGATTGCATATGATTGCAAAAGATTGCATAGTATTTTAAAGGGTTGCATGAAATTGCAAAGGAAGGCATAGGTTTTTAAAGGATGGGATAAAATTGCAAGGCAATGGCATCGGATTGCAAAGATTTGTATGGGATTGCAAAAGCTTGCATGTTATTGCAAAGGATGGCATAGAATTTCAAAGGATGGGATAAGATTGCGATGAAGAGCAAGGGTTTTCAATAGACTGCAGGAGATTTTGAAAAATAGCATGGGATTACAAGCGATTGCATGTGATTGTAAAGGAAGACAGGGAATCCTAAAGGATAATATAGGATTGCAAAGGATAGCATGGGATTGCATTTGATTGGAAAGCAAGGCTTAGGCTTTGAAAACATGGCATGGAATGGCGAAAAATTGCATTGAATTGCAACAAATTGCATAGGATTGCAAAGTAAGACATGGGATATAATTAGATTGCATTGGATTTCAAAGCATAGCATGAGATTACAAACGAAGGCATGGTATTGCAAAGGATGGCATATAATTGCAGAGGATAGCATGGAATAGCAAATTAATACATGAAATTGCAAAGAAAGGCATTATATAAAAAAAAATTAAATAATATTTTAAAGGTAGCATAGGATTCCAGAGAGTTGCATAGGGTTGCAAAAGCTTGCATGTTATTGCAAAGGATAGCATAGAATTTCAAAGGATGGAATAAGATTGCAAAGAAAGGCATAAGTTTTTAAAAGACTGCACGGGATTTCAAAGAATAGCATGGGATTACAAACGATTGTATATAATTGCAAAGAAAGACATAAGAATTCAGAGGATTGCATTCAATGGCACGCATTTAAATAGAATTGCAAATAAAGACATGGGATTTCAAAGGATGGGATGGGCTTACCAAGAATGGCATACGATCAATAAGGATTGTATGGAAATGCAAAGGATTGCATGGAGATGCCAAGAAAGGCAAAGGGTTGTGATAGATGCAATTAAGTTTCAAAAGATAGCATTAGATTGCAAAGGATTGAATGGAATTGCAGTTAGGGGCATGACATTTTAAAAGGATTTTATAGGATTGTAAAGGGAGGCATGGAATTGCAAAGGATGGCATGGAATTGCAAACTATGGCATATAATTGTAAAGAATGGCATGGGATTGCAAAGGATTGCATGGGGTTGCATAGGATTGCGAAAAAAGGCACTAAATTTCAAAAATTGGGATAAAATAGCAAAGGATGGCATAATATTGCGAAGAATTTCATGTGATTGCAAAAGATGGCATAAGATTGCACAGGATTGCATGGTGTTTCAAAGGGTTGCATGGGATTGCAAAAGAAAGGCAAAAAATTTCAAACGATGGGTTGAAATTGCAAAGGATAGCACGTGATTGTAAAGTACAGCATAAAATTGCAAATGATTGCATAAGATTGCAAAGAAAGGCATTGGATTTCAAAGGATGGATAAGATTGTGAATGATGCCATGGGATGGCATGGGATTAAAAAGGATTGCATGGGGTCGCAAGTTGAGGCATGTGATTTGAAAGGATTAAATGGGATTGCAAAGGATAGCACATAATTAGAAAGTAAAGCATGGGATTTCAAATAATTGCATAAGATTGCTAAGGAAGGCATAGGATTTTAAAGGATGGATGGGAATGCAAAAATTAGCATAGGATGGCATGGGATTGCAAAGAATTGCATGGTTTTGCAAGTTAAGGCATGGAATTGCAAAAGAAGGCATAATATTGAAAACAAGGGCATTAGATTGCGTAGGAAGGCGTGAGATTGCATGAAATCTCAGGAGTAATTATCTCCTCACAAAGAAGGGTTTATCAATCTTTCTTCCTTCAGCAGTGATAAAGTTTTAACCCTTCTTTTTAAATAATATAATAATTCTAGGACTATAAGCCAGATTAAAGGACTTTCCCAGGTTTTTCTAGGTGAACAAAAAATTGAAAGCCTTTATAGGTTCTCCAGGATTTTCAGGATTCTAGACAGCCTGAATCATAAAATACTTCTTTAATTACTAATTATCTATCTTTATAATTTTATTTAGATAACGATGATGAAGACATTGAAAAGTTATTTGAGTTTAAGTGTGTATTTAAGTTCAAATTAAATGTAAAAAAAAATAATCTAAATTTTATTACAGCTATTATATAGAACAAGCAATTGTAAAAGATTTCTGTTGACGCCAAACATGACATTAATGTCGTCTGTGATGGGAAGTTATTTTGCGATACAACGTATCGCGTTTAATATTTGAATAAGAAGATCTATATTCCTGTATTTAATTAATAAAATTAACAAATCTTTTTAAAACTACAACGATTCTAAATTTTAAGAAAAATAAGGAAATGAAAAATTTCATCATGAAGCACAAGAATATAACTAAAACAAATTTTGTATACAAAAGAATACAACCATTTTTGTTTTTATTGTGGATCATTATTGAGTTTTCTGGAAAAATCATAAAAATTAGTTATTAACAGTTGGATACGTTGAAAGAAACACAAGTTTTCACCCTTGGAAATACACAAATTTGCATTTGTTAGTTAAGTTTGTTTAAAAAATTATCAATTTTCATTGTTGAATGACAACTGACTAATTGATTAAAATGCAAAGTTAAGTTGGTCTATTAACTAAAAGATCACAGATGCTTCCTCTATGAAGAAGCAAATACATTTACTAGCGGGAAGTTTTGTTCTTGTGAAATGAGTACCATATAACTATAAATACGAATAAAGTGGAAAAACTCAAGACCAAACTTACAGCTAGTGATACTAGCTGGGTTCTGTGTTAGTTCCGGCTAGATCTACAGGTGGTGTGGAGATTGGTGGTTGTGATGGGGTGGACGTTGCGATGAGGAAAAGTCGGCTGAGCGGAAGTAGTGGCTTGCAGCAAGCCGGTTCCTAGAGGAACCGTCGCTTGTTAAGAAGCTTGCTGGGTAAGCCGGTTCTAGGAGAAACGTAGTTTAGTGTTCCGCCGGGGTGTAGATATGGTTCGGTGTTTTCTGGGCAGAGCCAGTAGTTCGTTGCAAGCCGGTTCCAGGAGGAACCGTCGCTTGTTAAGACGTGACGCTGGTGGATGCGGATGGCCCCTTTAACCGAAAGGAGGTACCTCTAGGTCTGCGATCCATCCATGGACGGGGATAGCGTGATTGGGGTTGATTCCTACCTGAACCGCGACCCCAGTGTTGGTGGAGGGCGCGTTAAAGCATCACTAACCACGTGCTTGGAAGTAAAAAGGATGAACACGACGGAGCGGACGATGACCTTTAGGGCCGTGGAGGAAAAGAAGAAAGCGGAAGAGGACGCGGACGGTGAAGATGTCGAGGCAGAGGAACAGCCCTCGGAGATGGGAAAAAAGTGGTTTTGGATGCCGGCTAAGCGGCGCTGGAGACGGGTTTTCTTGTCGGGACGGGAACGCTTCTAGATCCTTGCGGACATAGGACGGTTTGGAACGACAGGCAAGCAAAGATAAGTAGATAGAAAGGGTAAGAGGGTGAGAGAAAGAGAGGGAGGCTTGCGGAGCTGCTGGAAGCGTACTGGCCTCCAGAAGCAAGGACAGAGAGAGGTTATCGGAGCTGCCCTGAGCGTACCGGCCTCAGAGAAGAAAAAAGAAAGAAAGAGAGAGGTGAGCGGAGCTGCTTAAAGCGTATTGACCTCAGAGAGAGAAGAAAAAAGGAAAGAGAGAGAGGTGAGCGGAGCTGCTTAGAGCGTACCAGCCTCAGGAAGAAAGAACAGAGAGAGGTTAGCGGAGCTGCCTTGAGCGTACCGGCCTAATAGAAGAGAAAAGAAGGCAAGAAAAAGAGAGAGGTAAGCGGAGCTACGAAGAGCGTTCCGGCCTCAGGAAGAGATATGGAAAAGGAAAGGAATAGTGATAAGAGAACGCTGCCATTAATTTGGAGAATACTTTTTCACTCTTTGCTCCAAAAGATAGACACAGTAGGACGTTCGTCCTGGTTGAAGGGCTGAGCGAGAGTGTCTCGAAACGGTCGAGCCACCGGTATTTATGGAAAGCTTGCCGGCCGACGCTCGTCCGGAGCTCTTGCGCAGTCGCGTAGCTGGTGAAGGTGCATCGCTGCCACCTCCCTTTCCCCTTCTTTTGAGGGATCGGTGGGGTCGCTCACATAGTTTCGTTGTGAAGAATTTTTTTAAAAGTTAACTTAAATGTTAAATGATAATTATGATACGTGGAATTACAAAAAAATTCTATGATCGAGTTCGAGATGATATAATTTCTAAGTAATGAGATAAAATTACGACCCTAATGGAAAAAAAATATCTTGAAATTTTTAATAAAGCCTAAAGTAGAAATAAAAATAATAATGGAGGTAGAACTAGTAAGGGGAAATAATACGAGTATAAAAATTACGAAAAGAAAATATAAACTTAAAAATTCGACATATAATTAAAGAAAGTTAAAATCTAAATTCAAGCTAACTTGCTCTCGGTTCCCGGCCACAGACGCTATCATTCGTAGGCAATTGCCTACGTGACAAATTCGCTAAGGTTGGCCGTCACTGGCCGTTTTTTCTGTGAGAAAAAGGAGAGAGTCATAAGAGGAAAGTAAGCACGTCCGGCTTGTTGTAAAAACATGTTCTCTCATTTACTAAACATTTCTTACTAATAAACAATGACAGATCTATCAGTACGCTAGTCTCTCTATATTTCTAATCATTTCTTACACCATTGTAGACCACTTTACTGGTTTCTAAACACAGAGCGACATAAACCACGTCTGTTGTGAATATTATATATTTAATTATATATACATATAAATATAATGTTTTTATATAAACAAAAACATATTTGTCATAATTAATTCTAGTGATATAGTCCACTAGGTCTCATAATTGAGAACCATTGGAAAGCAATTTGCCACGAATGATACACCACTTGTGCTTACTCAAATAAACTCAAGCCGGAAAAAAATTTTAGGCTAAATTGCTTTTTAATAGCTTTTTGACGAGCTTGCTTTCCCCATGAGACACAATACTTGGGACTTAATATAAGGGAATCATAAACCGAAGCCTGCACAGCTGCTGGTCCAAGAATTTCCATCACGTGCTGGCCTCGTGTTTCTACAACAAGCCAGACGTTTCACTTACTTTTCACTTGTGACTCTCCCCTTTCTTTCTCAGGGAAAATGGCCAGTGACGGCCAACCTTAGCGAGTTTGTCACGTAGGCAATCGCCTTCGAATGATAGCACCTGTGGCCAAGAGCCGAGAGCATGTTAGCATAAATTTAGATTGTAAACTTTTTTAATTATATGTCGAATTTTTTTTTAA
>JAUELO010032563.1:0-10635 GCA_032357855.1 Amphibolips quercusostensackenii | reverse complement strand
TGATTTCGGTCTTTTTTTCTTCTTTGAAAAAAGTCAAAAGAAAAATTGTTCACTCTTTTTATTACTACTGATAACCGTTTAAAGAATTCTTATATTAAAAAAAAGTAGTCTAAACATTTTTAAAAATGCTTGAACTTTTTGAATTTCTATCCAAAATGTCTGACTAACGAACTGGGTGTTTATTTTAGGACACTCAAAGAGTATACCGAAGGCCAATCTGATGGACAAATTTTTTCGAAAATCATTTTGGTCACAGACAGACAGATATATAGACAGACATACATACAGGCAAACACATTCGTAAAACCTGCTTGTGTGGCGCAGGGGTCACGGACATTTTACCAAAACTTGGGGGGATATGGGTCATATTTTATATTAATCTTACACCATCTTTAATGGTAATGTAATAATGAAAATAGAAAACATGAAAGATAGAAGTTTCTAATAAAATAACACAATCGTCATACTGTAAAACTGTAAACATGATGTAGCCTGTCGCAAATTAAAAAAAGCGTCTTTCGATAGTTTGAGCAAATTCAGAAAAATAAGAATTATTTCCAATTTCATTTTTCTAGTTTTTCACAAAAAATTAAAATCATTGAAGGGAGCTTGTATTTATATGAAAAAAAAAATCTTCTAAAAGGCAATGCATAATCATAAAAAATATCATGAAAGTAAAAAGTTTTATTTTGTGTCAAAGATAGATAAAAAAAAAATCTCAAATAAATTCAGTATGCTCATCGATGGTTTATATGTGTGCGAATTGTAATAAAAATAAGGCATTGGCGTTTATAAACAATAAGCAATGTTATAATAAGTAAATATTGGTTTTGCAACAGTTTCAGGAGATTGTGACACGGGTGGGGCATTCATATATTAGTGAAATATTTTTCCGATTAAAATAAACATTTGCTTGAAATGGTCTTTTTCGTATTCTACACAAATTGAAAAATTTCTCTTAAGCAAATGAATAAATGTTTCATTTAGCGAAATTATTATTTCTCAACAAGTGTTTTTTAATTAAAAATATTCAAATGACTCTTATCAAATAAAATACTTTCTTGAACTAAACATATACATGATATGTAAACGCAATATTTCATCCATCTAAAAAAATTCTTTATTGGTATAAATGCATCAAGTCTCTGTAGCAAATAAATATATATTTAACCTCAATAATACTATTTTGGATTAAATAATGATTATTTCTTTAAATCACCTGGACCTTAATACTTAATTCAAGTATGGACAAATTAAATGTTTCAAATGCGTTCTTTAACAATTCAAAGAACCGAACTCGTTCAATCAAAGAAATATTTCTGTGAAGGACTAGCCAGTCTTCAGAAAATGTAAATCTTTTATGTTAAAGAAATTATTTTTCAGAATGAAAAAAAAAATTCATATTGAAAATACGGCTAAAGTATTTATTTGTTTAAACCAAATAAAGATATGTCTGGTTCAAATATAAACTGTTACTGTGAAAGAATATTTTTCTGTTTTTTTAAAAAATTGCCTTTTTTCCCTGTTTTTCAGTCATTTCAACCAGTGAAGAGAGTTTAAATTATTATTAATGAATAAGTTGGTTGAATTTTCACTTATATTAAGAGAGATAAAATCCTTCAATTGAAAAAATTATTTATTCAGACATAAGCGTTTAATGTTTCAGAAAAAAGACTTTCTGAATTTTCCTAATGTTCATTGTCTAAAACGTATTATTTGGTATACAAATAGTTATTTCAATTACGCGTTAACCCTTGAACTAATGCGCAGTTATGGAAAATTAAACACGTGCACGGGAAAATTTGTTAGTTTAAACAGAAAAATGTGGAAAAAATCAAATCCATAGATTTCATCAGCGCGTCACGTTAGTTCGTTTCTGATAATATTTGTAGCTAGATCAAAGATAAAAACACTGGCTTAGCCAATTATTTTTTTCCAACAAACTTAAGCGCAGTTATTAAGTTTAAATATCCCATACATTTTTCAATTAGCTTTCTATAAATTTACGTCAGTCGGCTGGTATATATATATTAGCTGGTAGACTCTGAAAATATCAGAAGTTGCTAGTAAGAAATTCTGACAGAGAAAATGTTATCTCCAGAGAAATACTATGAAGGCGTTTTTTGGAGCCTTTGTTCTCATCGCCTTGCTATTTTTCAGAGATTGTGGTAAGTAACGTAATGATAATCCAAAAAAAGGACCACTTCGATATTTTTTATATACTATCGACATATTTTCATATATTCCATCAATTTTTCTATGCTTTCTAGCTATTCTTAATATTCTTGCTATTCCAGATATTTCACAGTACTCCTAAGTATTTCTAAGTATTCTAATGTATTACGTATTATTTACAAATATTCTTGAATATTCTCACATATTTTAATGTATTTCTCGGCGATGCCGGCGAGATATTTTCCAAAGGGTGTAACAGCTGTGGTAATCACCTGGGCCATTACAATAACTTCTAGTTGAATGTAATCCGCTTAATTTAGTTAAATCCACTCATATTCTAGCGTTATTTATGTAATTTGAGATATTTTGAGTAATTCGGAGTAATCATAGTATTCTGAAGTAATATTCTTGTAATCTAGAGGTCTCTAGTTTTAACCTAGAATAATTTACTAGTGATAAAGAATAATCCACTCATAATTCAGATTAATTCACTGTAATCTACTAGTAATCCAGATAATTCAAAGTAATTTTAGTTAAAAATCTATGTATTTTGTTAAAAATTTGTCTTTTCAAGAAGAAATTTATCTTTGTTAAGAATTTATGATTTTGGTTGCAAATTAAATCATTTCACAAAAAATTAATTCACTCTGAGGAAAATTAAAAAATTTTTGTAAAGTTATGCTTTATGTAAATATTTAACTGTTTTATTGAAATTCCATCTATTTGTTTCTAAAATTAAACCAAATGTTGATATAAAATTATTTTTTCTAGTAAAAATTACTTTTTTAACTGCCAATAACTAGCTTTTTTATTTTGCGTTAAAAATTCACATTTTCAGTTAGCAATTCCACTACGTTGTCAAAGGTCCACGACATTTGTTAAAAATTAATTTTTTTAACAAAATGTTAGATATTAATTAATAATTATTTGGCTGAGAATTAAATTACATATATTTACATGAAAACAATGTTTTTCGGCTATTGCATTAATTTGAACAACTAAATTTTTTTTTGTTTTCATGGAAATTCGTTTGTTTATTCAAAAAATTATTTTTTTAACTGTGAAAATAATTATTTAATTCCTGGTTTATACTTATTTTTATTAGTTTAGAATGAGTATCTTATTTTTAACAGATTTTTGCTGCTGTAGAAATTCAAGATTTTTATTGAATAATTAATCTTTTTCGTGTACAACTGAAATATTTTTTCAAAAAGCAAATATTTGGTTAATTGTACATGCATTTTTTTATAAATTCATGTTTGTTAAATTTTTATGTCTTTTTTATCACAAAATTCATCCTTTTAGTTGAAAATTGAATTATTTCGGTTTAAAATTGAAATATTTTCGTACAAAATTCATATTTTGGTTAAAAATCAGTTTGCCTAACTGAAAATTTAACTATTTCATTTAAATTGTATACTCACCTTCTTCATATTCTTATCATTTCTGAATAATGAAGTTTTACAATTGTCCGGAATTTCACACCTCAATTTTTTAACTAATTTCTACATGCTAAGACCCCCTGAAGCCGGAAATCAAGTTTTGAAGATGGTGTTTGCCTATCTGCTTGTCTGTCCGACCGCACGGTGGGGCGAAATAAAAAAACGATGTTCAAAATGACCTGTAGGTCACAATTCTGTATCAATTTTTAATTTTTTTTTTTGAAAAATTCAGCATTAAGTTCTTAAGAAATCTGTCTAGGACGATTTTTAAATTATTGTTTGTTTATATTTTTATAGAGCTGCGAATAGCGAAAAAATCTTGATTTTTTGAATTTTTTTTTTTAATTTTCCGTACAAATTTTTCTCAGTGGCATCAGGCCTTAGGTTTAGAGCGAAAGGGTCGGCGGCAAAAAAATTGTGTTGATATGTCTAGCTATTTGTTGTAAGCAAATATTTTGCAACAAATAGCCAGTATGATGGATTATGTCTTTGTGAAGTATATTTATGTATTTAAATCGCTCGTTTAGAAGAATAAGGTGAAATGTAATCATGAAAATGTGGTACCTGATATAATTTGTTAAATTGATTAACAATTATTATAAGCAAATGCACGATTTAAACAGTTTCAGGCAGAAATGAACCAAGTTTTCTTTCGATTTTCTTCAAATCTCATTGCCTGTGACGCACATTGATGTATTGTTGTCATTTGATATAACTTGTTGAATTTATTAACAATTATTATAAATAAGTGCATGATTTAAACAGTTTTAGGCAGAAACAAACTGAATTTTCTTCAGATTGTCTTCAAATTTCATTGCCTGTAATACACATTAATGTATTTTTGTCATCTGATATAATTTGTTAAACTTATCAACAATTATTATAAACAAATGCATGATTTAAACAATTTCAGGCAGAGACGAACCGAATTTTCTTTACAATGATTAAAAAAATCAGCATTTCTTTCGCTATTCGCACCTCTATAAAAATGTAAACAAACGAAAATTCAAAAATCGGCATCGACGGATTTCTGAAGAATTTAGTGCTGAATTTGTTCCAAAAAAAATTGTAAAACGATGAAGAATTGTGACCTACAGGCTATTTTGAACATCGTTTTTCTATTTCGCCCTACTGTGGACCGTCCTATATTTCATTGAGTAGAAAATTTATAGTATGGAGATGCATACCAAAACTGAGATTTTAATAGGCCTACAATATTTTAGACGATTTTATAAGATTTGAATGCACTTGTGAAAGTAAAATAAGTTCCAGGAATTTTCTAGGATTTTAACGATCTCACGGGATTTAAAAAATTTTTAAAGTGTTTTAAATATTTTATAGTATTTTAATGCTTCGAGACAATTTTAAATATATTTTAACGATTTCCTAATTGATTTAACTGATTAAAAAGTTTTTTAAAGAATTTAATAGATTTTCAGTCGCATTTAAAAATTTCAAGATACTTTCAAAAGCCTTATCAAATTTCCTTTATGAAGTTTTTAAAGAAATTGTATAGAATTAAAAATATTGTAAGATTTTTTGATAAATTCTGAAAAGTTTTAAATTAATTTTATGAATTTCTTCGTTTTTAAAAAAGTTTAATGTATTTTAAAAACTTAAAGTTATTTTCAAGTACTTTGAAAAAATTAAAGGGATTCTAAAAAATTTTATGGTATTTTAAGTTTTGTAGAAAATTGAAATTTCCAATACATTTTATTAATTGCAAAGAATTTCAATTGATTTTATAGATTTTCAGTTAGTTTAGAAAAAAATAATAATTTTCAAAAGATTTACAAAATTTCAAGGTATTTCAAAAGATTTTAAAGAATTCTAAGAATTTAGGAGTTTGCAAAAACAAAAACATAAGGCATTTAAAATTAATTTTAGTAATTTCATGAAATCTTAAACAACTTGATATATTTCAGGTTATTTTAAAAGATTCAACGAAATTTTTAAAAGCTTTTAAAGTCGTAATCCTTCTACAGATTTTTTGTAGGATGCTTGCGAATCTATGAATTATCCACTCTTTTTATGGAGTCATTACCGTAGCTTTATTCACAAGCAATGTGTTTTGAAAAATTAAAACTCAGAAATAATTGGAGGCCCTTAAAATCCCTAGATATTCAGTAAAAATTTTCGAATTCTATCAAATTCCTTAAAATACCTTAAATTTCCTTTAAAGTTTTATCTTATTTTATTTATTTTTAAAGTTTTCTGGAGAAACCTTTAAAATCAATTTAAAATCTTTAAAAATACGATAAAAATTGCCTCATTACACTCTTCAAAATTTTTTCCAACTCTGGAAATTTTTTTTTATCTGTTAGAATAGCCTGAAATTTTTTATATATTCGCAAATGCCGATATCTTTGGATAAAACAATGTGTGGCAGTAAGGCCACACGGCAAAGGAAAATGCTGATGGATTAACTTTTACCTTTCTCTTTTTCTTTTAACTCTTAAATTTTCTTCCTTTGCCTTTTCCTTTTCACCCTAAACCTTTTCTAGTTTTCTTTGACTATTCCTCTTTTTGGTTTTCCATTTCCTCTTTCTTCTTTCTGGTTTTCTTTTTCCCTTTTCTCTTTCTAGTTTCTTTTTTTCCTTTTCCCTTTCTGATTCCCCATTCTCCTTTCTGTTTTTTTTTCAAATTTCCTTTTCTGATTTACCTTTACCCTTACCTATTTCTGTTTCCCCTTTCTTCTTCACCCTTCACCCTTTCTGGTCTCGGTTTTCTTTTTTTGGTTTCATATTTCTCTTTTCCCCATTCTTGTTTTCTTTCTCCCTCATCCCTTACCTCTTTCTTTTTTCCTCTTTCTTTTCCCCTTTCCCGTTTTTGGCTTACCTTTCTGGTTTCTGGCTTCTCATTACCCCTGTCACCGCGTTAGTTTACCCATTCCTTTCCCTTTTTTGGTTTCTCACTTCCTCTTTCTGGTTTTCTTTCTCCCTTTTTCCTTTCTTATTAACCTATAACCTTTATGTTTTCCTTTCTCACATCCCCCTTTCCTATTTAACTTTTCCCTCACCTATCACTGATTTTCCTTCCTTGTTTCCCTTTTCTAGTTTGTATTTTTTTTTTCATTCTTGGTTTTTCATTCACCCTTTTCCCTTTTTGGTTTTCTTTCTTCCTTCCCCCTTACCTCTTTCTGTTTTCCCTTTCTCGATTCCCCTCTCTCCTTTCATGCTTATCTTTTCCTTTTCCCTCCCTGGTTTCTAATTTCCTCTTTCTGCTTACCTTTTTCCCTTTCCCCTTTTTCGGCTCTCATTTCCTCTTTCCCATTTCTAGTTGTCTTTTCCTTTTTCCTATTTCTGGTTTTTTTTCCCTTTAACTATTTTTTGTTTCCCTTTCTCGTTTATTCTTTCTTCTTTCTATCTTTTTTCTCCCTTATTTTTCTTCCCTCCCCTTTTATTCTGGTTTTATTTTCTTTCTTTACTTTTTGATTTACCTTTGACCTTAATTATTTCTGGTTCCCCTTCCTTGTTTTTCCTTTACCCTTCCTAATTTCCCTTTTCTCTTTTTCCTTTATGGTTTCCTGTTTCTTCTTTTCCTTTAATGGTTTCTTCTTTACCTTTTCTCTTACCTCTTTCTGTTTCCGTTTTCTCGTTTTCCCTCTACAATTTCTGTTTCATCATTTCCTTTCTCCTTTCTGGTTTTCTTTTTCTCTTTTTCCCTTCTGATTTCCCTTTTCCCTTTCTGGTCTCTCATTTCCCCTTCCCTATTTATAGTTTCTCTTTCTTCTTACCTCTTCCTTGTTCCCAACTCTCGTTTCCCCTTTCCCTTTTCTGGTTTTCCTTTCTTCTTTTTGAATGTTTTGTTTCCTTTCCCTTTTCTGGTTTCCTTTTTTTATTTTTCCTTGCTGGTTTTCCTTCCCCCTTACCTTTTTTTGGTTCCCTCTTTGTATTTCCCTTTTCCCCTCCCCCATTCAGGTTTTTTTCCATTCCTCTTACCTCTTTTTGGTTCTATTTTATTGTTTTTTCCCCTTTTTTAATTTTATTTCTCCTTTCTCTTCCCCTTATTTGACCTCATTTTTGTTCCTCTTCCTTGTTTCCCTTTTTCCCATTCCGGTTTATCATTGTCCTTTTTCCCTTGATGGTTTCTCATTTTTCCTTTCCCCTTTCTGGTTTTTGGTTCTTGCTTTTTTCCCTTTCTGCTTTCCTTTTTTCCTCTTCCCTTTCTGGTTTCCTTTTCCCCTTACCTCTTTCTGATTCCCTCTTTTTGTTTTCCTTTACCCCTTTCTCATTCTGGTTCCTTTTTTCCTTTCTTCTTACCTCTTTCTGGTTACATTTTATTGTTTCTCCTTTCCTCTTTTTATTTTTATTTTTCCTTTCTGTTTTTCTTATTTTATCTTCTTCTTGTTCCTCTTTCTTGTTTCCCTTTACCATTTTTTGGCCTATCATTGTCCATTTCCCCTTTATGGTTTCTCATTTCCCCTTTCCCCTTTCTTGTTTCCTTTTTTGCTGTTGCCTTTCTGGTTTTACTTTCCTCTTTTCCTTTATTTATTTCCTTATTTTTTAATGAAAGGGAAGAGTGTAACGAGGGAGGGAGAGAAGGGGAATGAAAAAGTAAAGAAATTGCAAATTGAGACAGATCGGTTACCCCATTTTTTCAGTCTGTTCGTGAAAGTTTTAAATCAGCTCTAACAATATTTGCTTCTCTTACGACAAAAAGCCACACAAAGCGAAAAGTGAAATTGTTGTACGCGAACGTTTCATACGTTTTTGTAAATTTACTCTAGTCCCGAAAGAAGTTTTGCTTCGATAACTAAAGGTGCTAAAAAAACAATAAAAACTTCTGCACCCGTGCAGATATCGCCAAGTTACTTCCCGCTTCTACGCTTTGGCCTGGCTCTAGCTTGCATTTCTTAGTGGCTCAAGTGCGAGCCAGGTTAGAGAGCAGTGCTCCTAATTATGGTAACCTGTTGCACTTTGCGTGTGTCGCGTAGATCTTTTAGATGTTCCATTTCAAGATGCTTCCCTACGTAACACTCAGAGATCAGAGTATTTTCGAAGTCACGTTCTAGATGGCTCATAATTTTGTCATTTACATGATCTTATCATGATTGTCGGAGGAAGACAGAGAAAAGAGAGAAATATAAAAGAATATACCTTTTTTAGAATACAATTGCGTGGACTCGATAATAAACTGGGCCTAAGCCTGGGCCAGGCTCGATGATCTAGCCTGGTTATGCAGGCAGGCTATGGTCTACTTAAGCGTTGCATTCTTGTTTGAACCAGGCTTGATGATCAGGCCAGGGCCTAGTTTCGCCAGGCTTGGGCCCAGTTAGGCCCACAACGTAATTTCCACGCAGGTAATTTTACTCACTGTGCTGCACGGTTGTAAAACCTAGACCTACCTAGAAAATAGGCGTAATATTAACGTAATTGTCAAGCAATTTCTGCGCGATGTATGCAGTAAAACGCTAATGGGCAAAAGTAAAAAAAAAATTTGTTGAGACAGGAGTTTGTCAAAAAGACAACATTAAGAAAAAAGTTAACATTTTTTAGCACCCGATCCAATATTTATGTCGTCTTAACCACCTGAACCTATTTTGGACAACTTTCGTTGCACCGATGCTTTAATGTCTTAATGAAACTCATTATTAGTTTTATGTTATTTTATGTATTAAATATTTTTAAAAAGTACAAAATAAGCAGAAAGATTTTAAAAATACATATATTCTTTGATTTCCTTTGAAATATATTCCAAAATATTCGTCAGTCACCTAGAGTGATACACAATAATCTTAAGTATTCTCAAATATGCCTACTCTATTTCCTAATCTTACCTCAAATTTTCTTATATTTCTATATATTCATAATTTGTTTATTGCTTGGAAAATGTAGATACTCGTGAAGCATTCAGACCATTTGGGTCATATATGACAAGTTTTGTATATACTGGAAGCCTTTTTGCAGAATCATCAAGAAATGACGGAATGGGAGGAGGAGGAATAACAAAATTAGGAAAATTTAGGTCTCGACCAAAAGCATTGTTGAAGAGATTGTTGAGTGAAAGCGTTCAAAATCCGAAAACTTCGCACACAAATTCAAGTATAGAACCATATAGACAGAATACGGGTACCCATATGAGTGAAATCGGCCAAGGGCAAGGGCAGCCACAACACTATACTGTGCCTCGTGTGGCTCCTCGTCCCCAATCACATGCTAACGACGATCTTTTAGCAGCAGCACGCACATTCAGTTAGTTCAATATTCATGCATTTTGTTGAAAGTATGAATTAATTTTTGCAGATAATTTTTTTATTTTGTAAATATTCAGTGTTTTATGTTGGAAACATCAAAACGAAAACAATTTTTGGTTTTAAATGGCTATTTTTAGTTAAAAAGTCATGTATTCTATGAAAAAATCGCCTTTTAATGCTAAAAATTTAATAATTTTGTTAAAAAGTCATCATTTTTGGTTTTTTAATATAACGACCTGATTGCAGATTAATCTTTTGTTCAAAAATTAGCTTCCATGTTGAAAACTTATGTTTTCAGGTTGAAAATTCCTATTTTAACTTAAAACTTCAAATATTTGATTACATTTTATTTTTTAGCTACAGCATCTTTCTTTATTATAAATTTGTACATTATGTTTTAAGATTCATACCTTTTTGTTGAAAATTTTACTATTTTTATGAATTTGTTTTTAATTCATAATTTCAGTAGAAAATTTATCCTTTTGTTTGAAAATTCTAAAAATTGTAGAGTATTCCACAATATTTTTATGAGTATTCTTAAATATTCTCACATATTTTCTGATGTTTCGATAAAGTCATGTACTTGAAGTTTTAAACGTTTAACTAAACGTATAATTTTTTTTCTATGCTTTTTTATTTATGAAAAATGTTCCAACCACATTTTGAAATATGATAATAATTTTTTTTTGTACTTGGCAAATGTAGGTCTAGGAATTGTCAGAGCAGCAAGTAATGAATTTGATTCAATTCCATCTGGATTTGATCTACCCCAATCTGGATGTAATCCAGCCCAGTCCGAATGTATCACACCTGCTCAAAATA
>JAUELO010032555.1:0-10636 GCA_032357855.1 Amphibolips quercusostensackenii | reverse complement strand
ACTCCATCTGGAGAAGGAAGCCTTATAGGAAGAGCCATGGAACTGACAGGAAGAAACCTGGATCTGACAGACATTGAACGAGAACTGAGGCAAAGATGAGACCTGGCTGGAGCAAGAGGACTCTCATGAGAATGATCGGTCTCAGGAGGAGATCCAGACCTGGCGCCAACAGTAGGCTCGGCAGCAGAAGTTAAACACTCAGAAAAATTAGAAGGTCTGCGACGAGAAACAACAGAAATGGGTTCGCCATTAGGTAAACAATCAAACTGTGATCCTAACTCTGCAAACAATAAATGTGGATTACTTTTTTTTCAGTACGTTTGTCTTAAAAAATTTTACAAATTTTAAAGAATTTCTAGAGAACTTAAAGAAATAAATTTATTTTATTTGCGAGAGATTTGAAATCATTTTTGATGAGACACACATTGGAGGGATTTTTAAAAGCCTTAACTTTAATAGTAGATTGTGCAACAAGCGGGATAAGGCGTGGATTATCATCCAGTCTGATACTTGCCGCGCAAGCGTACGAGCTTGGCAAATTAGGCGAGTTGATAATTGACCTATCCTGCTCGTCGCACACCATGCTTTTCCCCATCATCGGGCCAAGACGAGCTACCACGTTCGTTATCAAGAATCTGAGTTAAAATGCGCAGTTTCAGAGAGAAGGGGTAGATTGAGAATGCGCATAGCATACTTTAGGCCTTAATCGCACATTATTTATCTGTGACATCACCAATCCAGTGAAGACCGGCTTAGATTTTTGAAAACAAACAGGTAAGTAGGAAGTTTTAGCGCGATTAAAAAAAAAATATTGAATTCTACTCTTGATTTGTATATTTTTTAGCGTGTTTGAAGTCACGCCTATGAATCTCGAATTAAGAACATAGCAATAAAATTATTTTACAATTCTTCATTAAAAACTAGACTATTATTCTCGCACACATGTGCCCGACAACTTTAAAAATAATTTTTACCATTTACCTTATTTTAGAATAATTATTTATTTGTCGAAAGTTTTTGACCACTAAATTGTTTCTGAAGTTAAATTCTGAGAAAATATATTTAATGAATCCATGTAACGTAGAATGGTTTCATTTACGATTACTCTTATTCACGATGTACATGGCGAGACATCATTTCAATAATTCAAGTAAACGAACTAACTAACGTAATGAATCCAAAAAGAAATATTAATGATAATAATTGATATGATCATAAATTAAAAAACCAATAATATGTCGTTAGCAATTCATCCTGCAATTATAAAATAACGATCTATGAAAATTCATGGAATATATCCATTAAATAAATTATGATACCTTAAATACAAACGATACATCAATTTCATTTTCATAAACAAAGCATACAAATATATTGATTAATCATTAAAATATATTGTATCTTCTTTTTTAGTTTATGTAATTTAATATTGTAAAAAAACCATGAAAAAACATAATTTTTGTACAATGACATTTGCGGGCATTTTTACGGTCATTTTTGTGAATCAGAGCATCAAAATACTACATCGACGAATCATTAAAACATTTATACCTATAATTTTCAAAATTACATTCCGATCTGATACACAGTTCACAATATAAAAATCATAAGACATCTATTTGTATTGAAATATTAAAAGAATGCTTACGTAATATTTTGCTTTAGAACTTTTCTTTCTTAAAATCTGGTTTATTTATAAATTTTCACAATATAAAAAAAATAAAAATTTTCGTAAAAAAATACCAGCATATCAATATGTACTTCTTAATAGTCAAAAAATATTTGCGTATTATTTTACAAATAAACTTAAATACTTATTTTACGGATATTATTGTAAATCAGTGCATCAAAAAAAATCGCTCAATCATTGAAGCTAAATTGTTTACAAAAATAATGTTAATAAATAAGTAGTTAACTAATCAGTTTACAGCATAATAATAAATTATTATTTTAATTTAAACATTAAAATAATAAAAAAAATAATTAAAACATATTTGCATGTAATTTTGCATTCTAAATTCAAAAACTTATTTCCAAATAGCGCAAACAATTTTAAAACTTATATAATTGTAATTGAAATATGTTACATATAAATAAACTTTTATACTACAAATTGTAGCCAATATTTTATTACATAACCGTAATTTTATTTTATTTATTAATGACCTTTTAAGATAATTTCAGAAAATATCCGTTTCAAAAGAATCAGTTTACAACATAAGAAGCATCAACTTTTTTTTTTCATTGAAATATTTAAATAATTTGTACTTTATATATATTATTTCCGTATTAACTTTCATTTATAAATATTTTATTTATCAATAGCCTTTTTAAATAATTCCAGCAATTTTAAGTTTTAATAGACTAAATTAATAATAATATGATTATGTTGAAAAACTAATAATAACCTAATGTTTGACATTACTTTTATTTTAAATATCAATAAACTTTTATTATAAAATTTATAGCCAATATTTAATTACATAAATTAAACATTAATAATTAATTTATGTTACTCAATAAAATAAAATTAAAATTTAAACCTTATGTTATTTAATACTGTTAAAAACATTAGTCAGTCTATAACCAATTATTCAGTTTACAACGTGAAAAGCCTTAATGAAGTATTTTCATTAAAAGATAAAATTAATTTTCACTTGATATATTTCTTTTACTTAATTTCTTGATTCTGAAATTTTCAATCATCAATATCCTTTCATACTTAGTTTTGAAAAAATGAAAAAAATATTTACGTTTAATTCTGAAAATTGAATTCAAAAACTTATTTCACAACATCACAAGTATTTTAAAAAATTATATAATTGTAAAGTGCATAATAAATTTATGTTACTCAACTAAAAACAATTAGAATTTAATTTTAATGCAATTTTATATAAAAAAAAATTAATTAGTCAAGAGGTGATTACTCGGTTCATAACATGAAAAGCAATAAACAATTATTTTCATGAAACTTTGTTATACAAATTGTAGCCAATATTCAATTACATAACCTTGAAGTGCATAAGGAATTTTATGTACATGATTAAAAAATAATTCATTGGTCTGAGAAAAATTAATTAGATAATTATTAATAATTTAATTTACAAAATAAGAAACATTAAACTATAATTTCTATCAGAACATTCAAATAATGTTCACTTGGTTCTCATTTTTTATTTTTAACTTTTATTTTTTATAAGTTGATTAATTGATAACTTTTCAAACTAATTCCAGGCAATGCGAGTTTCAATGAAATAAGTTATTAATTAATTAGTTAGTTCACAACATAGAAAGCATCAAAGAATTATTTTAATCTAAACATTTAAATAATTAACTTAGGCAATTTTGACAATATGAAGAATAAAATTATATTTCAGTAGTAAAAGTAGAAACAATGCAGTCGATTCTTACTATGATATATTACTACAGCAATATAGTCGATTTCTACTGTACCGCTATCTTACACAAGATTGATATTACCTCTTTTCATACAACGGATTTTGAGCATTAGTCAGCTTGTAGCCAGGTTTACTAAGATATTTTTACTAAACAATAAAACAAAACAAAATTATGATATCAATAATATAAATATTAACAAATACAGTTAGAAATAAAATTTTAAGAGTTTTTACGAGTCACAACGTCGGCCTTTTACAAAAAATTGCGCATGCGTGAATTGTGTCTAAGATACAGACGTGTGGAGTCGGCGATTAGCAATTTTGTAACAGCTGTTATCAATGCTACAGGCCACATTGCTGCTTGTAAATTTCGTTCGCTTATAGTCTTCTTAAAGATAGGATTGTTGAAAGAATCTAAGAAGCAAATTAAAAATGTTCAATTATCAAGACTGGGAAAATTAGACTTGAGAAAATTTATTAACATCCACAGATTTAAATTGTAGCAACATCATGCAGCAATTGGCTTTTACATTAGATAAGAAGAAAGAGTTTAAAGAGATTCTTCTGCGGAGAAGGAAATTTTAATTTTTTTAAAGAAGAGAATTTTTTAATTGGTGATCAATTCATAAAGTTAAGCTTTTATAGTCTCCTAGGTGAAATTATTAAGTCAAACAAGTTGTTATTTGTGGAAAGCTTATCAATATTTTCTAATACTATTATATTCACCAATAGAATTGAGAATGATTGCGAAGGTAAAAACTAGAGTATAAACAACCCTCATCTTCTCCAAATAGAGGAAAAACTGATTAGGTTATTTCTAAAGAATTTCGTGACGAGTGTAAAAAAGAGATACTCTAGTGCTTCACTATAGCTAAACCTAATTTTCTGTCATATTTACATTTCATTAGCGTGAGTTTTTAAAATAAATATAAAGTTACTTGATTCTTCAAAGTTAAAACAAGAAATCCAATAAATTCCTGATAAGAAAAAACTTTTCACGTGAAATATTATGAGCAAAGTGGGAAAGAGAAGTGTACTTGTAAGAGATTCGACAGATTTGGTCTTCAAATAAAATATTTATATGTATGTATTGTAACATTATTTTATATCTAAATGGCTCGGTATAGGATAGTTAAGATTATTTTCACTCTTTTCTAATGACCATCAATGCTTTTTTTTTAATTTATTAATCGACACTCCCCCCTGACGTCTGACCCCAAAGATCCAATCCCTTTTTACTATTTTTAAATCTTCGAAGTGTTTGTTTCAACCTTTCCGCCTATAAGAACAGATCATGGGTGTTAGGATAGTTTGATTTTTAATTTATGCTAGTCAGGAAATTGGTGCAGACTATACACGTCGGTACAAATCCTGTTAGGACGATAAATCTAAAACGAATTATTTTATTAACAACCACAATACAAAAAGATACTTTATCAGTGATTTGAGGTTCCCAGTCGATGTTTAATTGAATTTCACTTTCCTCTGGTTTCGAGCCTTTAATTTTGAAATAGATTGAATCAAAAATTTATTTTTCTTTTTGAAGCCAATTATTATTTTCACATTTTTTTTAAGTAAAGGAAAGGGATGCACAGGAGCAAGAATTAAATTTGCAAAATACTCTCTGCCTTTAGAAAATTATCTTCACACTACATTCAATTTCAAATCGCTGGGACGCATCCAGGTTAACAGTCGCCTACACGCGCTAGTCAAATATTACTCTACTTGATTTGTTTTCCTCTTCCTTTTGAAAAAGACTGAGGATTTTAAAATCATGATTTTACAGGAAAAAATTAGAGAAATGTCGTGCAAATCCGTGTGCAATGTTTGACACTTCATTTAATCTCATTTTTTAACAATTTCTTTTTAAAGTGAGCTAATTCTTTCAAGTCTTTTTGGCCTTTTATGATTTTTTCATTATCTTATTGAATTTCCAAGCATATATCTTGTTCTGCCTTCCTGTAGTGCTATAAGCTTACGTAAAGGAATCCCCAAAATCCATGCTCGGAAGTGGATTGATTCCTAGAATTTTGACGAAAACCTTTATCAAACTTTTCAATTTTTCAAGTTAGGTTTACTGTTATTTTTAATTCACCATCAGATTAATGAGATCCCAATGAAAAATGGGTTGTGGATACAAAACTGATGTGCCAGCATAGTAAAAAAACGCCCAAGGTTAATAATTAAATTACCAGCCTCCACGTTTATGTCACGGTGGCCAAATCCAATGTTCGTCTTTTAAGCTCCCATTCTTACACTCCCAAATGAGAACGGGTTGTGGAAAAATGGGATAGCCCCGCCTTGGTCGATTTGACCGTGACATGTCAAGTGTAGTGTTGCACCCAGAAAGTACGTGCTTTGAAAGATGCATTTGAAATAAATTTGGTTGCTATGAGATGACCTCCTATTAATCAGATTACGTTTCTAAATTTCGTCCTACGTCTTTTTCTGAAAGCATCTAAATCCTCGCCTAGTGTAACGTATTTTAAGTCCTAGTTGCTACGCTTTTCTTTCGCGATCCTTCTTATTTCGCGTGTTGATGAGCCTGACGCTGAACGTGGTGCTTCCTCAAAGCGTTCAGCGCAGACTGACTTTTCGTTTCGTCGTTCCTTGGTAACCAACTTCGGTCCCGTTGTTGCGGACTTTCGTATCCCTTCTTTTGGGTACTGATTGCGCACGCAACTAAACCTGTTTCAAATAGCTCTTCCAGTAACTTATATAACTCTTTCGCCCAGAAACTTGCAAGTGTTGTTCAGTAGCGTATTAATTTTCTTGATCCCCCGCTCTTAAGTGAATTTCATTAATCATGACTTATTTTTATACTGAACCGTTTAAGTATCGACTGAGAGAGCTTTTATTCCTATATCAAAAAATAGTTAATTCAATTAAAAAGAACAAGATTTCAACCAAATAATGTACTTTATAACCAAGAATATGAATCTTTCAAAAATATGTTAACAAAGTAGTTTCAATTTTAATAAGTATTCACATCTTTAATCGAAAAGTTCAATTATCAACCACCAAAATTAATTTTTCACCACGGAAGACTAACTATCAACGAAAAACATTAACTTTCAACCAAATAGTTAAAGTTTTAACTGAAAAATATCAGCTTTGACAAAAAATGTAATAGTAACATTTTTCACAACAAAAATTAATTTCGAGCTAAAATTTTTAATTTTCAATAAAACAGTTAAATTTTAAGCTAACAATAATTATTTTCTGCCAGAAAAGATCAACTGTCAACACAATTCGACAATTTTTACCCAAATAGTTGAACTTAAGCTGAAAAGGATTAATTTGGCAAGAAATAATATACGTAGTTACGTTTTTTACTTAAAAAATTAATTTTAAACCAAAATGATGAACTTTTAAATAAAAATGTATAAATTAGTATTTCGAGAAAAATGATATAGATTTCAGATAAAAAAGTTAAATTTAACAAAAGCCAAGAGCGATAAATTTTCAAACAAGGATAAAGACTTTTCTACTATCGGAGATGAATTTTAAATTCACAGGAACGAACTTTTTACAAATTTGTTAAATTTTTATACAATACAAAGATGATTTTAACAAAATACACAGTTAAATTTTGAACAAAACATATAATCTTTTAAGAGAATGGTTAAATTTTTTACCAAACAGCTGAATTTTTAACCTACATTAATAATTTTGCAATCAAGTATATCAAATTTTCACTTCAAAAACAATTTTCGAAATAATACGTTACTTTTCAACCAAAGGGTTGATTTTTTAACTAAAAAAGATAAGTTTTTAACGAAAAATATAACAGTTGATTCAGGAGTTAAGAAAACCTAATTCTCAACACTAAAATTTTTACCTAATTGATCAATTATTATTATTGTTACTACTGAAAAATTATTCACTAGTTTAAGCCATGACATTTAGGCCAAAAGCGAAGAATTTTAGACATGAAAAGTTGATCTTCAATCAAAAAGAATGACTTCTCAACGAAATAGTTGAATCTTTCAATGATAAATTTTTTATCAAAAATGCAATCATTTAATTTTTTTTGAAAAAATAATTTAAAACAAAAAATCAAAACTCTAAAGCAGTTAACTGCGACTAATTATTATAAATTTTTAAAAAGCATTAAAACCCTTAATAAAATACTGAAATTTAAACAAGAGCAAAAAATAATTTTCTACACATAAAGGCGAATTTAAAACCAAAATACGTAATTTTTTCACCAAATACTTGAACCTTTCAACTTATAAACTAGAAAACTTCTACCAAAAATGGAATAGCTACACTTTTAGATTCAAATATTAATTTTTTTGCAGAGACAAAAACGAAATCCACAGAAAGTAGATAAATTTTTTAATTATTACATTGAAGTTTCATCAAAAAAGTTCATCAGAGGCCAAATATTAAAGTTGTAAGTGATATTATAATTATTTAACAAAAAAAATAATTTGTTACATAGTATTTTAAATTTAAAACAAGAAGTGAATTTTTGAATTAAAAAAATGAACTTTCAACCAAACATCTAATAATAAATGTTTAAAAAAGATTTCGATTTTAAATTAAAAAAAGTTTTCATCTTTAGTTTAAAAAAAGAAAATTTGCAGAGGTTGAGGATGTACTATAGTTACTTCAAGTTCAAAAATTAGCAATGCTAAAAGTGTCTTTTAAAATAAAGAAAAATATTTCCATTATTAATTGTATTAAATTTTTTTACATAACTGAAAGTGGACCTTAAAAAAAAATTTCAGGGTAAAAATTGCTAACTTAGAAACGGTTACTTAAAGTTCAACGTTTTTGCTTTCTTTTTAGGTAAAAGTTGATTTATATATTTTTCTAAAAAAGACTTACTGGAACAGTCACGAAAGATTGAAGCCTCGAGAATCATGCTATATTGACTTTTTACTGTAATTAACAGTTACACGTGTGATATCGATCCGAAATGCGATTACAAACAATGTCTCTTATAGCTTCACATTTCCCAAGTTAAAATTATTTTGTATAAAATTCTAGTTTACACAAGGGTCTACATGCTGTATTAAAAAATTAATAATAATTTTGCGCTTGTCGCCTACTGGAGTTTTATTAATTTCTTCTGTGTTTTGTTAGGTAATCGTGCAGCATTCTATGTTTATTTTAAAGCGTTTCATAGTGTTATTATTTTTTTTTTCGTATATCCTTTGCGGTTTCCTTAGGAAAACTAGCCGACTCGATGCAACGTATTCTATTTCACATCTAAATCCATCGGCAGAAGGAAGTCTTACAGGGAAATTTATGGACCTGGCAGGAGGAAACCTGGACTTGGCAGGCGGCGAGTGGGGCCTGAAACAAAGGTGAGATTCAGCAGATACAAAAGCTCCTTTAGGTGCATAATCGGTATTAGGGGGAGACCTTGACCTGGCATGAAAAGAAGGTTCAGCAGGAGAAGGAGAATATTTAGGAGAATTAGAAGGTCTGCCACGCGGAATACCAGGAATTGGGTCGCCATTAGGTAATCAGTCAAACTGTAAACCTAAACCTGCAAACAAGAAAAAAAGAATCACATTTTTCTAAAGTACGTTGAAACCTACACCAGGTCTAAAATTAATGAAAAGTTTTCAAAGAATTTGACATGATTTAAAAGATATGATAGTATCTTCATGTATTTCTAATGTCTTAAGGAACTTAAAAAATTTCAAGCTATAGATTAATTTTTTAAATTCATAACTTCTAAATTGAAAATCTTCCTCAGATTTATGCATTTTTTAACGTGATATAAGTGACACCTATGTAGCTCAGATATTTAAAAATATCTTTAAAATTATTTAGCATTTTTTTGTTTTCAATTTGTAGTTTGCGACCGGTGTTTAGCTGTATCCTGAATTAATGTCTCTATGGGCGCAAGGCCCCAACACCTGGTTTCCGAGATGCGGCCTAGTGAAATCTGTATCACCGGGTATCAGCTCTACTTGTTTGACTATTGAATCCACTCCGAAAAATAATTTGGGTTAATTCGGCTAAATTTATTACGTATCTCGGCATCTTGAACAAATGATTCCGTGGGCGCAAAGTCCATAACCCCCCAGGCTTTGAGATAGAGCTTAGATCAGAAATTTTACAATAAACTTCAATTTTTAAGAGAGCCAATATTCGGTGATATTGACTTCAGCAGGCCTTATCTCAGGACTTGGGAGGTTCTGGTCTTTGCGCCGAAAAAAATTTTTTTTGAGGAAGCCAAAAGACCTAACATATAAAATATTTAGCGGTCTTATCTCGGAACCCGGGAGGTTCCGGGCTTTGCGCCCATCGAGAAATTTGTTCAAGGCGCCGATGTACGTCACATATAACAATTTTAACTAAAAAGCATGAAACCAATTCCTTATACGTATTATGAAATAGGATTATAACGCTCTTTCTAAATAAAAGCTTTTCGAATTTAAGGCACTTTTAAGATTTTTCAATTGTCTATGACAAGAAAGCTATGTGCGCCTAATTAGAGAAAACCTTCTATTTTAGCAAGGCTTTAATTTTGAGCACTTCTTGGGAGGAGAAAAACATAAAATTCTATTTAGAAACTGTTCGGTCTTGTCAGCTTGTAGCAAGATTCACTAAAATATTTTTAATTCGTACAAATGAAATTACAATACCCAGAACATAAATATTTAAAAACTCGGTTAGAAATTAAATTTAAAAAGTTTTTACAACCTAGGGCGTCTTCTCTTAACGGCAAACTGCAAACTGCGCATGAATTTGGAATCAGCTATCAATAATAATTAATATAATTATAAATTATAAGAATAATAATATAATTATAATAGAATTATGATATATAATATTATATAATATTATATGATAATATAATTATAATTTAATTATAATCGCCGCACTTTAGGAAAGTTAATTTAAAAAATGAAAACATTATTGAGACTCCTCAATTTTTTGTGAATTAGAATCTAAAAATTCCTTATAAACTCACCTTTTATTGATTTTTAAATAAGACTCTTTCTGATTCTGACAACATGAGTAAAGGACAATGAGGAAAAGAAATTATTTTTTGTTGACTTTAGATATATGCGTAATGTGAATTTGATTAAATAATTTGTTTCTGAAATTACCAGATGATATCGGGAGACATATACTTTTTATTAAGTATCACTTTATCGATAACTGGATGTAATATATAAATGCTGAAATATTCTGTACAAATAAGCAATCTGTAATATTAATTTTTTGTTAAAAGGACTTTTTCATAACAATTACCATTTAAAGTTAAG
>JAUELO010032533.1:0-10636 GCA_032357855.1 Amphibolips quercusostensackenii | reverse complement strand
AATCGCAATAACGTGTCCTTTTTGCGGCCTAGGCGCTTGCCTGCCAGCTTGCTGCTGGTCGCCCGGCTGCTCGCGACTTCGCGTTTTTCCGCGAGTTGTCGATCAGGCCCGAAATGCGTCTTCATCAGTGGCGATAACATACTGCATGTAATTTTGCTCTCTATCAAGCACTTCTACATTCTGTCAGTTTAAATCACATAGAAAAATGGTAAAGACGTTATTATTTGTAAATTCACATTCTCATGTAAATGCAATTCTGTATTTATCTTTACGACGTTTTATATAGTTCAAATAGTTTCCAGTGTAATACGCTCCAATTTTACACGTCGACTGTCGAAATACAGCGGCCACGATTTTACTACAATGTTTATTTCAGTTTAATTATAGCACAATGTTAATTAGTATTCAGGTCTCGTTAATTTACGACTTTATTCACGGCCAAGATCTGAAAGTCCGATAGGTTAAATTACGGTTGAATGGAATTTTCAACATAACTTTTTTTACAATATAATGTATAATTTTTGAAAATACGGTTTTTTATAGCCAAAATTTTTTCTTTAACATAATTCAAAATTGATGCAAGATTATAAAAGATTCCTTGGTTCGAGACGAATCAATGGACCTATAATATTGGTACATTTTACTGAAGAGTATGGAAACTATGGTAATGCATAATATTTGAAAAAACGTTTTTTTATAATACAACTTTTTTTTTTAAATAATTCAAAATTTATGCAAGAACGGAAAAGATTCCTTGATTCGAGGAAAACTTATATTTTTATGTTGAAAAGTCAAACAAAAGGCTTTCTCGGATGAAAATTTAAATCTTTTTCTTTTTAATTTTTTGTCTTTTTGATTTAAAAATTTATCTGTTTTAGTAGAAATTTCATATTTCTTGCATAAAAGTGTAACTGTTTACTTGAAAATTAATCTCCTCGGTTTGAAGATTTAACTACGTATTTTAGTTGAAAAATTTCAGTTTTGTTATATTTTAGTAACTCGATTATTATATTGGCAAAAATAACCCATGTAATTGTTGTATAAACTGTTGCTTCTTGAAAAACTTGAATTGAATCATTTTGTTGAGAAGTCATTTTTTTTAGGAAGATTCATATTTTTAGTTGAAAATTCATATCTTAGGGTAAAAGTTTCACTACTTTGTTGACATTTTTGTTGTTGCGGAACAATTAACTACTTTTTTGACAATTTTTGTTCTTAAAATTTAACTAGTTTGTTGAAAATTCCTTTTTTATTAATATATTTAACTGTTTTGTTGAAAATTTGTCTTTTTGGGTTGAAAATTCAAGTATTTTCGTAGAAAATTTACTTTGTGTTTAAAACTCATATTTTGATGATAAAAAGTCAAACTAAAATCTATTTTGGATGAAAATTCAAATGTTACTTTTTGGAAATTTGTCTTTTTAAGTGAAAAAATTCATCTATTTTATAAGAAATTTTATCTTTTTCGAAAAAAATGTAACTGTTTGGTTGAAAATTCATCAGTTTTGTTAAAAAGTCATCCCTTTTGGTTGATAATTCAACTCTTTTGTTGAAAATTCAACTCTTTTATTAAAAATTCATATTTTTTAGCCGATAATTCAACTTTTTTTTGCATTTGTCTCATTGTTTGAAAAAAATATTTGAATTTTATCCAAAAAAGATTTCAGTTTAACTTTTCAACGTAAAAATATTTAAGCAAGAAGTAAATTTTCTACGAAATCCTTGAATTTTCATTTTAAAAAGATGAATTTTAAAAAAACAGTTGAATTTTCAACCAAAAAGCATGACTTTTTTAAAAAATTAGTGAATTTTCAAATAAAAATTTGCAATTTATCCAAGAAAATTAAAATTTATAATAAAATAGATGAATTTTACATTAAAAAGATAAATTTGAAAAATAATATTTGGATTTTTATATAAAAAAGATTTTAGTTTTACTCTTCAACCTAAAAATATAAGTTTTAAATAAAAAGTAAATTTTTAACGGAAATGATCGAATTTTCTTCGCAAAAAGACGATCTTTCAACAAAAACAATTAAATTTTTAACCAAACAGTTGCATTTTTCTCCAAGAAAGATGAAATTTTTAATAAAACAGATGAATTTTTAAATTAAAAAGACTAAATAAAAAAAATAGTTAAACATCCATCCAAAAAGTATTTTTGTTTGACTTTTCAATATCAAAATATAAGTTTTAAACAAGAAGTAAATTTTTCACGAAAATAATTTAATTTTCAACCCAAAAAGACAACGTTAAAAAAAAACATTTAAATTTTCAACCAAAAAGGATGACTTTATAACAAAATTGTTGAATTTTCAACTAAAAAGTTGCATTTTTCTCCAAGAAAAATGAAATTCCTACCAAAACAGATAGATTTTTTAATCAAAAAGACAAATTTAAAAAAAATAATATTTGAATTTTCATCCAAAAATAATTTTTGTTTGACTTTTCAAAATCGAAATATTATTTTTAAACAAGAAGTAAATTTCTTACAAAAATATTTGAATTTTCAGACAAGAAAATGAATTTTTAACAAAAGAGTTGAATTTTCAACCAAAAATAAAGACTTTTCAAAAAAAGAGTTGAATTTTCAACCAAAAATAAAGTCTTCTCAACAAAATTGTTAAATTTTCAATTAAAAAGTTGCAATATTATCCAAGAAAAATAAAACTAATAATGAAATAGATGATTTTTTAAATCAAAAAGACAAATTAAAAATAAATATTTTGAAGTTTTATCCAAAAAAGATTTTAGTTTAACTTATCAACATAAAAATACGACTTTTAAACAAGAATAGCATTATTTACAAAAAAACTTGAATTTTCATCCAAAAAATATGATTTTTTAACGAAAGAGTTGAATTTTCAATTAAAAACGATGAGTTCTTAACAACATTTTTTCATTTTCAACCAAATATTTCTATTTCTAATAAAATAATTTTCTATAAAAAGATATAAATTTTCAACTGAAAAAGATCAGTTTTCAATTAAAAATGAAAAAGTTATATTTGCAGTTGAAACAATCAATTTTTAATTAAAAAAAAAAGAATTTTCAAAAAAACAGTTTAACAAAATACATATATTTTTAACTAAAAAATATAAATTTTCAAAGAACGGATTACGTTTTTTAATTTTGTGCTCCCAGGGTATATTGACAGTTGAAAAATAATTCAGTTCGTTGACATTTTTGTTGTTGTTGAAAATTGAACTATTTTTTTTACTTTTTCTGTTGTCAGAAATTTAACTGTTTCATTGAAAATTCGTTTTTTTGTTAAAAATTGATTTTTTCAACTGCAAATATAACTATTCCATTTGTAGTTAAAAATTTATATTTTTGGTCAAAAAGTCATCATTCTTGGTTGAAAATTCAAATATTATTTGTTGACAATTTGTCTTTTTGAATTAAAAATTCGTCTATTTTATTAGAAATGTCATCTTTCTGTTAGAAAAATGCAACTGTTTGGTTACAAATTCAACAATTTTGTTAAAAAGTCATGCGTTTAGGTTAAAAATTGAAATATTGTGTTGAAAATTCATCTTTGTGGGATGAAAATTTGAATATTTTTTTTATTTATAAATTCCTTTATTTTATTTTATTTTTTCAGCTAAAATTTTAAGTTTTTCATTGAAAATTGAACAATTTCGTCAAAAAGTCATCACTTTTGGTTGAAAATTGTAATATTATTTTTTGACAATTTGTCTTTTTGATTCTAAAATTCGTCTATTTTATTAGAAATTTCATCTTTTTTGGAGAAAAATGCCAGTGTTTGGTTAAAAGTACAACAATTTTGTTAAAGTCATCCTTTTTGGTTAAAAGTCAACTCTTTTGTTGAAAATTCGTATTTTTTTGCCGAAAAATTCAACTATTTGGGTAGAAAATTGTCTTCTAGCTTGAAACTCATATTTTAATATTGAAAAGTCAAACGAAAATCTTTTTTGAATGAAGATACAACAATTTTTTGAAAATTTGTCTTTTAAATTAAAAAATTGATCTACTTTATTAAAAGTTTCATTTTTCTTGGAGAAAAATGCAACTGTTTGGTTGAAAATTCAACAGTTTTGCTAATGTTTTGGAATGAAAATTCGAATATTTTTGTAGAAAATTTACTTCCTGCTTAAAACTCTTATTTTCATGTTAAAAATTTAAACTAAAGTTTTCTTAGATGAATATTTAAATCTTTTTTTTTGTTGTGTTTTTGATTTGAAAAATTATCTGTTTTAAAACAGATGTTTTAAAATTCAAATATACATTTTTTTAAAATTTGTTTTATTGATTTAAAAGGAAATATTTGAATTTTCATCCAAAAAAGATTTGATAGTTTGACTTCTCAATATAAAAAAAGAGTCCTAAACAAAAAGTAAATTTTCAACGAAAATACTTAAATTTTCAGTCCAAAAAGACGAATTTTCAACCAAAGCGGATGACTTTTTAATAAAATTGTTTCATTTTTAATAAAAAAGTTGCAAATTTTATACAAGAAAAAAAAATTTATTATAAAATAGATTAATTTATGGATGAAAAAAAATTTGAATTTTCATCAAAAAAAGATTTTATAGTTTGACTTTTCAACATAAAAATATGAGTTTGAAACAGAAAGTGAATTTTCTACAAAAAAACTTGAATTTTTAGCCCAGAATGATGAATTTTCAACCAAAAAGCATGATTTTTTAACAAAATTGTTGAATTTTCATCTAGAAAAAATTTCAGTTGAATTTTTAACACCAAAACATGAATTTAAAATAACAAGCAAATTTTCGAAGAAATGGTTGGATTTTCATCAAAACAGTTGGATTTTCAACCAAAAAGGGTGACTTTTTAACGAAATCGTTGAATTTTCACTCAAAAAGTTGCAATTTTATCCAAGAAAGATGAACTTTATAATAAAATTGATGAATTTTTAAATTAAAAGGACAAATACAAAAAAAAAATTAATTTTTATCCTATTAAGATTTTAGTTTGACTTTTCAACATCAAAATATAAGTTTTAATCAGAAAGTAAATTTTCTACAAAATAGTTAAATTTTCAACCCAAAAAGACGATTTTTCAACAAAAAGTTGATTTTTTAACTGGAAATCATGAGTTTTTAACAAAATTCTTGCAATTTTATCTCAGAAAAATGAAATTTTTTTTAGAGCAGATGAATTATCAAATCAAAAAGACAAATTTACACAAAATATTTTTATTTTCTTACAAAAAGGATGACTTTCAAAAAAAAAATTATTAAATTTTCAACCAAACAGTTTCATTTTTATCCAAGAAAAATGCAATTTCTACTAAAATAGATGAATTTGTAAATTAAAAGGACAAAGACAAAAAAAAATTTAATCCCATTAAGATTTTATTATTACTTTTTAACATCAAAATGTGAATTTTAAACAAGTTAATTTTCAAAGAAATGGTTGAATTTTCATCAAAACAGTTGGATTTTCAACCAAAAAGGATGACTTTCCAACAAAATTGTTGAATTTTTAATGAAAAAGTTGCAATTTTATCCAAGACAGATGAAATTTATAATAAAATTGATGAATTTTTAAATTAAAAGCACAAATAAAAAAAAATGCATTTTCATCATATCAAGATTTTAGTTTGACTTTTTAACATCAAAATATGAGTTTTAATCAGAAAGTAAATTTTCTACAAAGTAGTTGAATTTTCAACCCAAAAAACGAATTTTCAACAAAAAGTTGAATTTTTAATTGAAAAGTATGACTTTTTAACAAAGTTGTTGAATTTTTATCCAAGAAAAATGACATTTCTACTAAAGCAGATAGATTATCAAATCAAAAAGACAAATTTAAAAAAAAATATTTTAATTTTCTTCTAAAAAAGATTTTAGTTTGACTTTTCAATATAAAAGTAGTAGTTTTAAATAAAAAGTAAATTTTCGCCGAAAATACTTGAAATTTCTGCAAAAGAGTTGAATTTTCAACCCAGAAAGATGATTTTTCAACCAAAAAGCATGATTTTTTAGGAAAATTGTTGAATTTTTAATCAAAAAGTTCAAATTTTAACCAAGAAAGATGAGCTTTGTAATAGAATAGATGAATTTTCAAATTAAAAAAGACAAATACAGAAAAAAAAAGAATTTTAATCCTATTGAGATTTTATTTTTACTTTTTAAGATCAAAATGTGAATTTTTAACAAGTAAATTTTCAAAGAAATAGTTGAATTTTCATAAAAACAGTTGAATTTTCAATCAAAAAGCATGACAAAATTTACAATAAAATAAATAAATTATTGAATTAAAAGAACATATACAAAAAAAATGAATTTTCATTCTATCAAGATTTTAGTTTGACTTTTTAACATCAAAATGTGAATTTTAAACAAGAAGTACATTATCAGAGAAATGGTTGAGTTTTCATCAAAACACTTGAATTTTCAACCAAAAAGGATAACTTTTTAACAAAATTGTTGAATTTTTAATAAAAAAGTTGCAATTTTATCCAAGAAAGATAAAATTGATAATAAAACAGATGAATTTTAAAAATAAAAAGGCAAATACAAAAAAAATGACTTTTAACCCTTTTAAGATTTTATTTTTACTTTTTAACATCAAAATGTAAATTTTAAACAACAAGTAAATTTTCAAAGAAATGGCTTAATTTTCATCAAAACAGTTGGATTTTCAACCAAAAAGGATGACTTTTTAACAAAATTGTTGAATTTTCAATGAAAAAGTTGCAATTTTATCCAAGAAAAATGAAAAAAATTTTTTAGAGCAGATGAATTATCAAATAAAACAGACAAATTCAAACGAAATATTTTAATTTTTTTCAAAAAGGATGACTTTAAAAAAAATGGTTGAATTTTCAACCAAACAGTTTCATTTTTATCCAAGAAAAATGCAATTTCTACTAAAATGCATGAATTTGTAAATTAAAAGGACAAATACAAAAAAAATGAATTTTAATCCTATTAAGATTTTATTTTTACTTTTTAAAATTAAAATGTGAATTTAAAACAAAGAGAAATTTTTAAAGAAATGGTTGAATTTTTATCAAAACAGTTGGATTTTCAACCAAAAAGGATGACTTTTCAACAAAATTGTTGAATTTTCAATGAAAAAGTTGCAATTTTATCCAAGAAAGATGAGCTTTGTGATAGAATAGATGAATTTTCAAATTAAAAAAGTCAAATACAGAAAAAAAAAATTTTAATCCTATTAAGATTTCATTTTTACTTTTTAGCATCAAAATGTGAATTTTAAACAACAAGAAAATTTTCAAAGAAATGGTTGAATTTTCATTAAAACAGTTGGATTTTTAACCAAAAAGGATGACTTTACAACAAAATTGTTGAATTTTCAATAAAAAAGTTGCAATTTTATCCAAGAAAAATGAAATTTTTTTTAGAGCATATGAATTATCAAATAAAACAGACAAATTTAAACGAAATATTTAAATTTTTTTCAAAAAGGATGACTTAAAAAAAAATGGTTCAATTTTCAACCAAATAGTTTCAATTTTATCTAAGAAAAATGCAATTTCTACTAAAATGCATGAATTTGTAAATTAAAAGGACAAATACAAAAACAATGAATTTTCATCCTATCAAGATTTTAGTTTGACTTTTTAACATCAAAATATAAGTTTTGATCAGGAAGTAAATTTTCTACAAAATATTTGAATTTTCAACCCATAAAGACGAATTTTCAACAAAAAGTTGAATTTTTCAACTGGAAATTATGACTTTTCAACAAAATTGTTGAATTTTTATCTAAGAAAAATGAAATTTCTGATGAAGCACATAAATTATCAAATAAAAAAGACAAATTTGAAAAAAAAATTTTAATTTTTTTCTAAAAAAGATTTTAACCAAAAAGGATGATTTTTTAAGAAAATTGTTGAATTTTTAATAAAAAAGTTTCAATTTTATGCAAGAAAGATAAACTTTGTAATAAAATAGATAAATTTTCAAATTAAAAAAGACAAGTGCAAAGAAAAAAAGAATTTTAATCCTATTAAGATTTTCTTTTTTCTTTTTAACATCAAAATGTGAATTTTTAACAACAAGTAAATTTTCGAAGAAATAGTTGAATTTTCATAAAAACAGTTGAATTTTTAATCAAAAAGGATGATTTTTTAAGAAAATTGTTGAATTTTTATTAAAAAAAGTTGCAATTTTATGCAAGAAAGATGAACTTTGTAATAAAATAGATAAATTTTTAAATTAAAAAAGACAAGTACAAAGAAAAAAAGAATTTTAATCCTATTAAGATTTTCTTTTTTCCTTTTAACATCAAAATGTAAATTTTTAACAATAAGTAAATTTTCTACAAAATAGTTGAATTTTCAACCCAAAAAAGACGACTTTTAACAAAAAGTTGATTTTTCAACTGGAAATTATGACTTTTTAACAAAATTGTTGAATTTTCATCCAAGAAAGATGAAATTTTAATTAAAGCATATGAATTATCAAATCAAACAGACAAATTTAAACAAAATATTTTAATTTTTTTCAAAAAGGATGACTTAAAAAAAAGGTTGAATTTTCAACCAAACAGTTTTATTTTTATCCAAGAAAAATGCAATTTCTACTCAAATGGATGATTTTGTAAATTAAAAGGACTAATTTTCACAAAAAGCAAAATATAAATTTTAAACAAAAAGTAAATTTTCAAGAAAATAGGTGAATTTTCAATAGGACAGTTTAAATTTTTAACATCAAAATCATAATTTCAATAAGAAAGTGAATTTTCTACGAAAATAGTTAAATTTTAAATCCAAGAAGACGAATTTTCAATAAAAAGTTGAATTTTCAACAAAAAGTTGATTTTTCAACTGAAAATTATGACTTTTTAACAAAATTGTTGAATTTTTATCCAAGAAAAATGAAATTTCTACTAAAACTGATAAATTATTAAATCAAAAAGACAAATTTAAACAATATTTTAATTTTCTTCTAAAAAAGATTTTACTTTGACTTTTTATAAAAGTATTAGTTTTCAACAAAAAGTAAATTTTCGACGAAAATACTTGAACTTTTTGCAAAACAGTTGAATTTTCAATCAAAAAGGATGAATAAAAAAAAATGGTTGAATTTTCAACCAAACAGTTTCATATTTATCCATGAAAAATGCAATTCCTACTGAAATGGATAAATTTGTAAATTAAAAAGACAAATTTTCACTAAAATTTATTTATTATTTTAGGAAATCAGCGGGCTATCGCCCTTTTATACAGAAAAATGGTAAACATAGGACAATATAAAAATAGCTTAAACTAAAATAGATTAATATTGACCGCATTGTTGACAGAAGTATAGAGCTAGTAATAAAGGTAGGATTCAATGTAGTAATAGCATAGAAGAGTTAATCAGAAGTAATACTCTACTGGTCGTGAACTGGGCATATAAAGTCAATTATACATAATATTGTGCCGTACTATTGTCAATTAGACTTAGGATTCTCCGCAGATCTAGTCGAAAGATAAACTGAGGACTATCAAAAAAGTCTATTGAGTCAGATAATAAGTTCGCCTTATTACATAATCTGGCAATAACTGAATTGAGACCGTAGTTTGTCCGATGGTAAAGTCAGCATCTTTTGACGAAAGTTTTTAGAAGGCGCATGTAGAGTGATCTCAGTCAACAAGGTCGGACAATCAATGTTGTTGTTGATGATGTTGTGGTCTAATCGCACTACAATCATGGTCGAATCTAATTGGCATTTCTAATTTTCTTGCTGCAAAACGTAAAAAACGATTCTGAAATCTCTTCAACCTAATTTCGCCAATCATGTCATTCGGAGACCAAATGACCGACGCATACTCGAGATGAAGTCTACTGACCATCGAAAAATATAAAACCTTTAGTGTGAGCACAATATGGAACACAGTAAAAACTCTGGGATGAAATTTCGTTGCAACTAATTTCAAGATGGTGTTCCATCTCGCTCGGAGTTTGGGTACGAAAATATCGACTATTGTTTTTGCCGCAAAACTGTAACAATAATTGACAGCAGTTGACGTTTCGTACCCCAAGTCCAGGGGAAACGGTACCTTATGTAAGGGGTACCATTCACACTACTAAGAGTAATTTTTGTTGCAGGTCAATGGTACCCTGAAATTAGCGTTAGATTCACACTTTGTTTTTTTTTGTGTTTCAAAAAATCCAAAATTTTTTCTTTAAACTTATATAACTTTCGAACTAATTGGGATATTTGAGATTTCTTTTCAGATTCTAGTAGAGATAATCGTCTTCTTACGAAATCCGTGAGAAAATTTAGAAAATGTTGAAAATCAACAAAATGGTAGCCTTTTTTCTAAAAATATTATTAGTTGATTTTCTCAAAAAACGCACAATTATATTTTTTGCCAATTTTTTTCAATTTGTACTATCATAAGGAAAATATCTTGTTAGTTTTATAGGGCTAAATGACTTTTGTGGCCAGGAGAATTTTTTTCACGTGATCGAATTTTCCCATTTTTCTCGCAAAGAACAACAGACATGGAAAAATATTTAGAAGAGAGTTTGCACAATTAAAAAATTTCCACAAAAAACTCTTATACCCATTTATGATATCTTGTACTATTTCCGAGAAAAATAAAAAATTCCCTTCACTCCTCGCTTATGGAAATACCCACCTTTTAGTTCGATATTAAAATATATATATACGTTTATACTAGGAAAAC
>JAUELO010032521.1:0-10637 GCA_032357855.1 Amphibolips quercusostensackenii | reverse complement strand
TATATATATATCGCAGTTAATTCACGAGGGTAGATAAAAAGGGGGGAATAGTTTTCGGCGCGTGCGCGCTGACACCGTAGTACAAGCGATATCGTCCACACTCTAATTTTATCCAACGCGCAACTTATTGTGAAGTATAGACTGTTAGAAATATAGGAATATTACATATATGTACGCAATGTACACAGGCGCAACTCGTTGAGCGACAGCCGAGCCTAGTGAGTAATATCTGACACAGGAGTTTCTGGGATAGCGTTTATATAGGAAGAGACCACGCGTTCTATCAAAAAGTGATTTCTAACAAATTTGTAGATATTTTTTCTATAGCACACTTTTCTTTCATTCATTTTTTTTGTATTTTGCGTCGTTTTCTCAAAAATTCACTTTTTTATTGTCTAAAAATTCAACTTTTCTGTTTTTAATGAAGTTTTTTATGAATAAAACAAAAATGACGTGTCCTATCAAAAAGTGGACAAAAACAAATTTGAGGACCTTTTTTTAATTCACTCCGATTATTTTAGGACACTTGAAATGTATACCAAAGCCCAATCAAATATTTCAATTCTTTTGAAAATTATTCTGCAAACAGACTACAATTTGACAAAAATAGAGCGGCAGGGGGGCGGAGATTTACACAAATCTAATACCTTCTCTGGTGTGAATGTAAAAGCCTAAATTGTTAACCAAACATGAAATAGTTAAATTTGCAGTTAATAAAATTAATTTTCAAAGAAACAAATAAGAAATTTTTAACATAATAGTTAAATTTTCTAACAAAGGAATAGATGTTTAACAAAAGAAATGAGCTTCTGAGAACAAATGACTTTTTAGCAAAACTTGAAATGTTACAAAAAATAGTTATATTTTCAGTCAAATAACGAAATATTAATCTATAAGACTCTGATACTTTAGTTTATATATTAAGTTCGTAAATCAAATAACTGCAATAATTGAATTATTAAAAAATAATATTAAATTATCAAAAAAGTGATCGAAATCTATTCCTCAGCACTTATGACTCTTAAGGGTATCTTTAGGGAGAGGGCTAATTAATTAAAATCTAAAAATTTCACAGCTCTTGAGAAAGGTCTATTCAATGTCATAGTCAAGTTTAATAATTTTAGTTAAAAATTGTAAAGGACAAAATGAATGTAGTAGTAAACAAGTACATTACATTTTCTTAGCACTTCTGGCTTTTAAATCTATTTTTATTAATAATAATAATTCATATAAATCCTCATTTTGACACTGATTTTGAAGGGTTTTTTAAGTGTCATATCAAATTTTCGTGCGTTTCAGTAAAAATTGTGAATGGGAAAATCTTTTTAATGGCTGAAATGTAGAGCAGTAAAATCTGTTTTTCTGTTAATTTTCAGTTTTGTTAAAAAAAATATTTAAAAAAATAAAATAAGATTTAAGCAAAAACAAACACAACATATGAAAAGAAATATATTGTTAAAACCAAAACTTTCCTAAACTATTTTTGTACCCAATTTTACAGAAAATTGTGCAGGCTTCGAAATCTATGTGAAAAAATATTCCCGCTACGCGGGCACATTCTCATCGTGCGCATTGCGCGTGGTTCGTGAGTTTTAGCACGCCTAGGGCGCACACACACCTTTTAAAATTAAAGGACATTTTTAATAATTAATGATAAAGGACATTAAGAAACAGATTAATGGACAACTGCAATTTGTTGATTGTAAATTCTTTGTTGCCAAAGCTTCTTTGACTTCAAAGAACAAATTCTCACTACGTATATCGATTTTTACATTTAATTTTGTCCTGAGGTTGCTTACTCAGATATTGCACTATGAAGTACAATTTTACGTATCATGATCAATTTAATATTTGCTTCTTATTTTGCTAAAACTTCTTTGGGTATAAAGAATACATTCTCACCATAAAACTCGCGCTTCGCGCTCGACATTGCTTAAGTTGCGTTTAAATTTTCAAAAATCAGTATTTTACGTAATATATTCATACTCAGCTAAAATATTGTGAAACAAAGTGAGAAAGAATAAAAATAAATACTCACAAATCGAAATCTTTTGAGTATAAATTTGCAGTAAGAAGAAACCATAAGAAAATTTAATTCAATACAATTGCTTATCATCTTAGAACCAAAATGTGTGCAAGAGGAAATGGAAGGAGACAGACATGTTTTTGAAAACCATTTTTTCTAAATGAGCGGGTCTCAAAACATCAAAAAATGACAAAAAGTGGATAGGTCCCAAATCACATGAAACTTAGACATTCTATCTAAACGATCAAAATGTTAAAATTCAAATTTTTCTGCTAGACTACAGGTGCTTTTGAAAAATAGGTAATAGCGATTTTCTAGGTCCATTTAAGAAGAGAAATTTTTCTGTTGCCCATTTTGTCGTCTGTTTCGCTGTTTAACTGTAAGTTCTATTTTTAGATTTTCTAATAGCATTTTTTACGTTTAAAACAGAAACTATTATTTTTATCAAAATAATTTACAAGCGATTTTGTAAAACTTGAAAAATAAATCATTTTGGTCTTCTTTATTTTTACCCTATCTCACGCAGTTTCGTGGTGAAATTGATTTATTAGGTTTTTTAGTTTGATTTCCCATGGCTAAAACCATAAATAGTGGCAGTAGATAACTGTCTAACGAACTTGTCCTGTGTTTTTGTACAATAAACCTGTGTGCAAAAGGATATTCGAAACAGAAAATTTCTTAAGTTATCGCGTCGTCAGACGACAGACAGACAGACATGTTTGTGAAAACCATTTTTCTGACTCAGTGGGTTTTGAAACGTCGAGAAATGACAAAAAATGGATAGGTCAAAAATCACGAAAATCTCAAACATATCTAAATAATAGGAATGTACAAATAAGAAAGAGTAGCTGACCTTTTTCCCTCATTACAAGCTAAAAATGAAGGCAGTAGCCGACCGTGATTATTATAGCCGCAAACCAGTGCAATAGTTTAAAGTTTTCGAAAGAATTTAACATAGGCTTATTGAAGTTTATTTTTCCATTAAAATATTATGGGAAATCATTGCAACTTTGCAATTATCTTGTACACATAAAAAGCAAGCGTCTTACGAAGTTCCTACCCTCAGGCACCAAACTAAGTGTACCAAATTTAGAGCTAAAGGTGGATACAAAAATGTGCTCAGATGATAATCAATTTTCTGCAAGTTTCTTCATATGAGGTGATAGACAGACTGAGAAAAATGCCTATGAACATAATTGAGGTTCACTGGCATAAAAAATGTTTACTAAGAAGGCAAGAATAGTTTTGTCAAAAGTCGTTAACTGGGTCTTGTTGACAAGACCACAGTTAAATCACAAATAGTACTCTTACAATTATAAATAAAGTAACATCCTATTATCTTTTAATCTACTAGGTACAGTCATTAGCAGTAGCTTGCGCTTGCAAACAGCTGTTTATAATACAATTTTCTTCAATTTTTGTTCTTTTTAGTGATTCGCAGACTTGAAAATATCTTGCGTGAAGAGTGGCTTCGAACACGTAGTCGCATACTATAATACTAAACAAAATATTGTTTTTTAAAAAGTTGGCCTACCTCACTACACCAAAGACTTGACGTAGCTTATGCCCTTCTTCAAATCTGTGTAATAAATTACGATCTGAAGTCATAACACAACCAATATGAGAAATTTCTTTTTCGTTCAAGTTTATACATTTCTATTGTACGTTTACAGAACTAAGCTCATTCGGATCCAATAGCAACTTAGTTTTTGAAGATGGTCTTCCTAATCAAGTAGAAGACGCGAATGAGCTCCTCAAAACCGGTGAACGTTTACTATGGAAAATGGAGGTCGTCTATTCAAAAGGAATTGATGAAGACAGGACTCTCATCCCATTCATAGAGGACAACGAGTTTTGTCACTTCTGTTATGAATCGAAGCCACTTTACGGGTATGGACCTATCATTCACGTTTGGGAGCGTAAAAAGGTTACCGCTGAAGTATGGTTGCAGGATTTGACAACTTATAGTCATGACACAAGGGTAGGTACACTAGACAACTAAAGACTTGTTTATCATGTTTTATTTTTTTCATGTCCAGCTTTGAAATACCAGGATTTATCGAAAAGAAAAGCATAGGTCTAAGCCTGGGTCAGACCTGGTTTTTTCGGAAAGTGTGCTATGTGGGTTCATGCTGTTATTTTTTAAGCAAAAACAAAAATGAAAATAGGAATTTCATCACATAAATTGTATTAGCTATTCATCCTGCATTAAAGACTTCTTCAACACGCTGAAATTTGATTCAGATGGTAGACGTGAATTCCCTGAACAGTAATCTATAACTGTCATTTAAAAAGATTTTTGCATTTATGCAGTAATTATTTTTTAATATGGTATAAAACCTGTACATGCTCCAAATTGTGTTTTCTATAAATCATTTAAATCTCAGGAAATTTTTGAAATCCTTGCAGATTCTACTAAATTATTTTCAGTCTTGTGGGATACCACAAAATTGTTTAAGAAACTCCTTAAATTTGTTGAAATCAATTAAAATGCTTTCGAATCAGTTGAATCAGTTGAAATAGTCCAAATCCTTTGACATTTTTTAAATTACCTAATGTCTTTCAAAATTTTTTTATTTCATAGATAATCCTTTTCTGATGTTATCTAGAAATTTTTTAAAAATCTTCTAAGATGTTAAAAATTTACTACAATAAGTGTAAATTATTTTGATTTGCCTGCATGTAAATATAATTATTATTGTTATTAATATTATTACAATTATTAACACTACAAAATTAAGCCAAATCTCTTTCTGGACCAAAAAATGAATTTGAATGATTCATCAAAGTTTCTTAAAAAACCACTCTTCATATTCTATAAAATCTCATACATTATAATCTTAAAATCTTAGAATGATTGTAACCCTCACAACGCTAGGAAGTCCCGGCTTATCCCATTTTGAAACGTTTGTGTCCCGAGTAATACCAGGGATAGCTCAGCCGTAAACCGTCGGAATTTCACGTGAGAAATTTGGATATTGCAGAGATATCTTCAAAATAATTAAATTTCCGCTTTGCAGGATATCACAAAAAAATATATCTGGGATAACTTCTTACACAAACAGGATCAAATTGAATACCCCGGAATTCCCTATTTCTGTGAGGACATCTGCTGACTTACTTGAAATCTGTTAAGCCTTTGTTATCCTTTATTTCAGTTCCACTGTAGACTATTTTTTGCTGCGTCTTATTTAAATAGAATCTAAATCGGCTCTAAACTGGTACTTTGTTTTACAGGAAGACTGGATACTTGAGAAAGCAACAAGCATTTATAATAAGTACCATGAGGATCTAAAAAAGACTCAAGAGAAACTCCAAGCTCAGGCATTAAGCCATCATATGGACAATCTTCATATGTCTTCTCATGGCTTCATGAATCCACTTTGGGATCAACATACCATTCTAAATGCGGGATTCGATCAGCAACATCACGCTGTGATGGGGCAAGAACAGTTCAATACATTAAGTCGCCTTCATGGGACTTTTCAAGCCACTATAGATCCACTTTTGACTCAAAATACCCTTCCACTTCCAGCGCAACAATTCGTGCATGTTCCAACTAATTACGTGAATCAACCTCAGGACCTTACGTCACACGCTTTTTCGTCTGCGCATCAAAGGGGTTTTCAAAATACCGGAAATTGGCCCAGCGTCCCTAATTATGAGTATTATTCTCATGTTCCTAATTATGGGCATCTATCTGGTGCTCCTGCTGCGTTTCCCCTGGGGTCAGGTTATGGATCTCAATCGACCGCCTATCCAATGAATTCAGGACCTGATTTGTCTCTACCAACTAATTTAAATGTCAATATCCGTAGACGAAGAGAACTTTCTCCTAATAGTCGAGTCTCGACTACAGCGAGGGTTCATACTAACCATATTCCTCGCCGCCGCAGAAATTTGCATCACGAAGTTTAATGTGAAATTCAGTATTGACATTGAATTAATATATCACAATTGATAAGTTAAACGGACCTAAATACCACTTTTCCTGAAAAAATACTTCTCAATCCTTTATCTATCACGACAATAATTATTGCACATTCAATTTTGTAAGCAGTGTTATCGAAATGAAATAAAAATTGAGTTTCTGTTCACAGAGGAAACACAAAATATGTAAATTTTACTTTCGAATATATCGAAATAAATGAAAACAGCATAATGATAGAGTAAAAATTTTGTGACTGGATGAAAAATGTAGACAAATAACTATAATATACTTTACGTACATTAAGAAACTTTACAATAAATTACCTCAATTAAATAAATAGCTGAATGATAAGTCAGTAAAGAATTAATTCATTTTGCTTAATTATTTTGCAACGAACTTTTCAAACATATATGGATGATAGAATTTTTATTGAAAGTAATAGTAAAAACACATAAATCGAAATAATCATTTATTAGTGATCGATGAATTCAGGAATCTATGTTTTTTTTGCTACAGAATGTTATCATTGATCGAGAAGCATAAGAACTTTATTTTTGCCACGATTACTACCATTACTGCTAATGCGAAGGTTATCTGTTTTTATATAAAAGACATTCGTAGTATTGACTTCACTTAATAAAATATATGACACAAAAAAATTCAGTTTTGAAGCAAATGATATAAAATAGTTTATATTAAGCCATGTGAAATGCAAAAATGTAAAATTACGCCTTAAATTAACTAATTCAGTTGAATCTTGTTAAATTTTGTTCGAGCCTCTGGAGTTTGATTTTAAAATTTTTGTTTTTACAAAAAACTTTATCAAGAGAAAATGTAAAAAGCGGTATTTCCAACCAAATTATTTTTAAAATTAAAAAAAAATAACTCGTATAAACTTATCATCTATAACAGTAATTGCATATGCACTGAAATAACATCAATAACCATGTGTATATATATATATATATATATATATATATAATTTATTAAGTACAAATTAAAGTTCAAAAAGTAAATAAGAAAATGTTTTTTATTAGCATAATGAAATTTTCAAAACGTGGTACTCTGTTTCAGCTAGGCATTCAAAGTTCTAGATAAAGATTCATTTCTTTAATTGAAAATACAAATTAAGAATGTCTAAATCAGATGGAATCATTTACTTGTAGACTGCTTTTCCGAAAAAAAGACAGCCTAAAGTGGTGCAGTTTAAAGCTGTTAGTATAAAGTTCTGCTGTTTTATGTCTTGCAGTTTAAACAGGTGTGGTTTGAAATTCTGCAGTTCAAACTGTTGTACTCTAATGTGCATTTAAATCTGATTTTATTAATTTATTGGTTAGAAGAGAGTGGTTCTAAGTCAGCACAGTGAATGTTTTGTCGTAAGCAGATTGTAAACAGAGTTTAATGGCGCTTTTGTGTCTTTGAACAAATACCACAATTCCATATTTTTTTCACTTAAGTGCCAGAGAAAGGACAGGTTATGTAAGTTTCATAAGGGAATAGATAAATTTAACTCACTTACATTAAAAAACATGTAGAATATTGACAAACTTTATTCACATAATGAAAACATTTGTCCATTATAAAAAGGAAGAACATGCAGTCAAAACACAGCCAAACTGAAAAACGACTAGCGAGAGACGAGTGACATGAAATTATAATAGAACAGAATATAATAATACACAAATAACAACAGAAGCTACAACAAAGGTGCGGATTTAGGACCAACTGTTTGGTGCCGACTCAGGAACACTACGAATGTACACACATTTTATGCTATTACGCATACGAAACAAATCCGAGTGAACAATCGGCTTCACTAAGTATCAGTAGAAAGGCAGGGCCAGTTCTTTATTCAAATTTCTACCTTACCGACATCGAGAAGCTTCCAGCTGTAATGGTTAATATCCGTGCGAAGCTTCTAGAAAATTCTTGAAAGGTCCTGGTGGCGTCACAGAATAAATAATATTGCGCAATTTCAAAAACTGACATGAACAGGTTCAAGGTTATTGGTGAGGGTATACACGTGTCACCAACTTTAAAGCTATTATCAATGACGCATTACATTTTGCGTTTCAAAACATTAGAAGAAATTGAAAATTGTCAAAATCTGCTACCATGAAGTGATTGACCTAGGAAGCTTTTGGAATGAATTTGAAGGTTATTGGCTTATTACGCAATAGGTTTCTCAGAATTGATCAACGTATAGTATGAAATGAGTATTTCAAAGTGACATTTGTTTCGAGTATGATTTATGGTATTTCCGAGAAGCGTCGAACGCGTTGACCCATTTCTTCGAATTGAAGCACACGCGAAATATTATATTTAATTATTTTTTCAAGACTCTTTACGTTTCTGTTATCTATCAAGCTGCCTGCAAAATCAAAGACTGTAGCATACGCAGAATTCTAAGGGTCTAATCACTCGTTAAGTTTATAAAAATACTCCTTTGGTTTTAAATAGGGAACATATCGCATTTCATCTCAAGGACACATTTTTTCTCCAAGTCTCGTTTTGTCACACATTGAGATCGCCAGAAAATATTAAGGTTATGTCAATTTTTACAAAATTTCTTTGTCCTTATTTTAGAAAGGTCAGTTTGCCTATCACGCGTTAAAGATTCAAAATATTCAATCATCCACTAAAGCTACTGCATGATACGGTTTCTGAAAATCGGGGATGATTTGTTGCTTGTCATCTCAATAATTATGACTAATTCAATTTAAAGGTCAGAAACATTTTTCTATGATGTAAAAAATTTTAGAACTTTGAGACAAAGAGACAATATTAATAGATAAAGGCAGTAAATAATGAAGCGTATTTTAAAAATCCCACGTAGAAATCTTTAAAGTTATTCATGATTTTATTAACACATTACATTTTTACGTTGCAACACGTTATATTCTGCATATATCTAGATATGTCTATCATAACGTAGAATCCTCGAGAACCTTAATATAAAGAGGAAGATATATTATTAGAAATCATGAAACCTACCTTACCAACATGCAAAATATTTTACAGCCGTATTAGTTGGTGTCTGTACTAATTTTCTAGAATATTTATAATTACGTCATCATATTCGACTAAGAAATTTGTGAAAATAATTTTTTTGTTTATAACTTTAAGGTTATTCTCAATGTGGCATCACAATTGCGTTGTAAGAAAACGTTGTATTTCAAACGTGTCGATCATAATGTAAAACCTTCTAGAACACTGAGACAAAGAGGGAGATGTATTTTGCGCATTTCCGGGAAAAGTTTTATACATTCCACATATAATTTGATAATAATGATAGTAATTATAATCCTAGTATATATTATAATGCATAATTATTTAATATTTGTTCGGGTTACTAAAAGAGATTGCTCAATTGTTACTACTGAAAGACAGTTGAATTAAAGTAATTGTTGAAAGAACAGTGGTTATTTCGATGATGGCTTCCAATGAAAATTTTACGATCAATGAAATAACATTCATATTTTTAAATTTCTTGAAATATAAAAATAAGATTTTATGCCGAAGATGGTATTACGCATTTGCATATAGTAGAAAATTTTGTTCTATTTCTACAAATCCATATAATACTTTCCATGGAAGGAAAAAGGAGAGGGAACTTTTTAAAATATTTGTGCTGTTATGCACATTTGAAGGAGTGAGGTGAATATTATATAAATATGAATGTTGATTGCATCACAACAGAAGCAAAGTTTTTCTTATTTAACTAACATTTATCACACCATCACAATGGTTAAAGCATATATGCCTATGGTTTAAATAATGAAGGAGTAGCAACTCCAATTTATTATACGTGAAACAGTTTAAAAAAATGTCGACTCAACCCCAGCGGTTTAAATTCACACCAAGTCGAAATCCTTTTGCGATTCTAAGGTTAACTTTTTTAGAATGAGTAGAGTGGATTATTATTAACATAATAATAGTGATAGTAATTTTTTTATAAAAGTAAGTAGTGAGATAAAACTCTTGTCAAGAATTTCGCCTAATGAGATTAATTTTAATAATTTATTCATAAAGGTTAGCAGTTAAATAAATTTCTTGGTGAGGATTCTTTAAGTTATCATGTTTTTGAATTATAATGATAAAATGATGTTGAAGTTCTTAATTTCGGAAGAAGGAAGTTACAACTCATAAGAAAATAACAGTAAGATATGAAGCATGTGGTTTGAAGAAAGCCATATGATATAATTGACCTATAAGCTATGGATTGTATAAATTTTTATGTCTCAAAAACTAAATCATAGTGAAAATAACAGTAGGGTATGAAGCATGTGCATGAGAGAACCATGTAATATAATCATCCTACAAGCTATAAACTCAATAAATCTTATATTTTAAAATCACCTCATGATGAAACGACAGCAAGATATGAAGAATATGTGTAGGCTAGAGAGAAAAAAAGGGAAAGATATATATATATATATATATATATATGTGTGTGTATTGAAAGTAATTCGATATCTTAGAAAAATAATTTTGTAATATTCGCAAGATTTTGGAAGAATTATTTACAATTAAGTGATTTAAGAATAATCGTGAAATCTCAAGAAATACACCCAAAAATAAATCAAACTATATAAAAAAAATATAAAAATGTTGCACATATTGAAAATAGCGCATTGCGCATTGCCACATTCAATAGGCCTCTCTCAGATGAAGGCCATG
>JAUELO010032500.1:0-10638 GCA_032357855.1 Amphibolips quercusostensackenii | reverse complement strand
TAAGGCTTAGTCTAACTTTTACAAATTGTTCCTAGGTGCCTAAGAACCACTAAAGTTCTGTCTAACGCTCAAGTTAGGCATCTTGTAGGCATCCCTAAACCACTATTGCCTTGTCTTACTCTTAGAAATTCTCCATACGCACCCCAGAACCACCAACGCCCTGCCCAACTCTCACAAATCGTCCGAGGAATTTCGAGAACTACTAGCTCCTAGTCCAACTATCGGAAATGGTCAATGGGTACTCAAGAACCACTGACGCCCTATACAACTTTCACAAATTATTCCTGGGTATCTAAGAACTGCCAACTTCCTGTTCAACTCTCAAAACAAGAACCACTAACGCACTGTCCAACTCTAAAAATTTTTCCGTCGTTTTTACATGAAACTTTGAACACTAAATTATCTTGAAGTTGTTGATTAAAGAACCTACTGTACTTCTGATCATGAATCCACAATCATTGAAAATATTGACAAATGATGTAAGCAGTCAAGATTCAGAAAAAAATAATATAATCCACACTGCATCTTTTGGCGATACAAGTTAGAAAAAAATCAGCGAAGCCTAATCGTGGATCCTCTCTTCGCCAGCAAACACAAATATTCATAATTTTTCAAAAGAGTTGCAATATTAATGAAACTAGGTTACGTTTACTAGGTGTTATTAGGTTGGCATAGTTTTGAATCAACTGAATGCCTATCATTTTGTTTGTAAGGAATTCTTGTCATTCAAACTAGATTTGTTTTAACCAGAGGAAAATGTTAGTTTTAAAGAAATTTTGTTTCCAATGTGCGAAAGCTCATCAATCTTGCCGAATGTCACACGTACAGGGCATGGACTTGAACACGTGTTGCTATTACAAAACAATGTAGAAGACCAAGCCTACATCTGGCGGCGTTATCTCAATAATATCGTGAGCCTATGCCTCTATTAGCATTTGCTATCGTCAAAAATGACTGTCCAAAGGTTTTTGGCGTTTCGTTCAAGATTAAATCTAGTTGATTCGGTGGACATAACGAGAGTCTTTCGTGTTGCCGAGATTAACGACTCTAGACACGCGAAGCGCACTCCATTGAGCATGTCTACTTGAGGCGGAGCAGGGTATAAATATAAAATGATCGAAAGAGGTATGAAAAATTTCCTTTCAAAATGTCGCCTGATGCTTACTGATATTATTCTATTGACAATTATTGACAAGGGGGAACAACTTCTAAAAATGCAGTCTAGCGGAGGTGCTTTACTCCGAATTATATCGGATTACTCTGGATTATCTTCATGGACATGGATTTTTTACTAAAATGGATCAATTATTCACCAAACACTTGAATTTTCAACTGAAGACATCAATTTGAACCAGAAGAAACAAAAAATTTTCAACGAAATAATTAAACTTTTAACCCAAAAGATGAATTTGGAACTGAATTGAGGAATCTACAACGGAAATAAATGAATTTTCAGTTAGGGAATAAATTTTCAACCTAAAATAATGATTTAAAAAGAAAAGGTAGTTACGTTTACAACTAAAGAGATGAATTTTCAACTAAAACGACGAATTTTTATCTGAAAAGAGGATTCTTCAACCAAATTGTTAAATTTTCTACCAACAGAACCAATAGTTGAATTTCCACCTAAAAAATATAAATTTCCAACAGAAAATAATATTGTGACATTTTCAATTTAATAAATAATTTCGGACCAGACAAAAAAATATTTTTGACAAACTTGTTTGATTTTCAATTAAAATTATTCATCTTCAGCCAAAAAATAGATTTTTAACGAAGTAGTTTAATTTAACTTTTAAATAGTTATAGAGTTTAAGGAAAACTATGACACGCTTCAGACCAAATAAAAAGATCTCGGTGATGTTGCAATGTCATCTTCACTTTACATCTTACTGAACTATTTACCATCTATTAACAAAAACTCGTAGTAATGAAATTTTCTGTCGAAGAATAAATTTTCAACTATGGCAAAGAATTTTTATTCGAGAAGAGGAAAACTTAGCAAAATTGTTGAATTTTCTATCAATAAGACCAATAGTTTAATTTTTAACTAAAAGAGATACATTTGCAACAGAAAATACAATAGTGACATTTTCAATTTAATAAATTAATTTGGACCCGAAAAAAAGAATTTTTGAAAAAATCGTTAAATTTTCTACCGAAGAGATAAATTTTCAACTAAAATCATTCATCTCAAGCCAACAAATGAATTTTCAATGAAAAAGCTAAGTATTTAACTTTTAAGTAATTATAGAGTTTAAGGAAAACTATGACATGCTTAAGACCAAATAAAAAGATCTCGGCGATGTTGCATTGCCATAATCATTTTGCATCTTACTTCACTATTTACCATCTATTAATAAAAACTTTAAGTAATAAAATTTTTTGTCAAAGAACAAATTTTTAACTAAAACAAAGAATTTTCATCCGAGAAGAGGATAACTTGGCCAAATTGTTGAGTTTTCTAGCAATAAAACCAATAGCTTAATTCTTAACTAAAAAAGATACATTTGTAACCAAAAATAAAATAGTTACACTTTCAGTTCAATAAATTAATTTTTAAGCAGAAAAAAAAGAATTTTCAACAAAATTCTTAAAATTTTCCCCAGAGACATGAAATTCTAACTGGTTGAATCAGTATTTTTGATTATCACTTTTGAATTAGCGATTTTATTACTTTTACTGGGTGAACCAGTGAGTGACTTAACTAAAACAGCGTTACTGAATACACCAGTACCGTCAAATGATAGATTTAATTAGTGATAAAGAGCTCCATGCGGCCATGATATGAACCTCCACTCGACAACACATACGACTAAATGACTACTGGTACTAAGTACTCAGTAAACCTCACTGATTTAACCAGTGACCAAATTCCACTATGTGAAATAGCGAAATTGTAACTAGTTGAATCAGTATTTTCAATTATCACTGGTAAACTAGCGATTTTCTGACTTACTGGGTGAACCAGTGAGTGTCTTAACTGAAACAGCGTTACTAAATACACTAGTGACTGGTACTGAGTCACCAGTAAACCTCGCTGATTAAACCAGTGATGGAATTTTATTGAGTGAACCAGTGAAATTTCACTGATTGTCAGTGATACCTTTCTGGCTGTTTCAACAAGTGAGATTTTACTGGTTTATTTCAAGAGATCAGATAAAAAGATAAAGCTTGCATCACATTCCAACTGCCAGATTCGCTGCTGCTTGGCTTACCGATTAAACTCTACATAAAAGAAAGATAATTTCGCTTTTTTAACCTTGCTTTGGCAATCTTTCGCCTCATAATGGTTAATTTTTATTTGAAAAGTAGCGAAAGTTACGACGCCAGCGCTATCTGAGGTCGTTTTAGTTCATTAAACTGGAGCAAAATAGCGATTTCCAGTGGGTCATTTTCTTTTTACTGAGTGCCGTAAAATAAGTTTTAGTTCGATTACAATAGACAAAGTTATTTCAGAAAAGATTTTAAAGCAAAAATAATATTTTATTTCTATATTTTCTTGCTAATTTTTCTCTGTAAACAAAATTCGTGGATATTCCCAAGTTTGGGCTATTTAATACCCCCACCCCCTCCGTTTGTGACCGTAATTTTATCTTACCCCCTTTGCCATAACACCAAAAAAAGTAATGAAGCACAAAACTCTCTCAGAACAAGGAAAATAAGATGTTTTTTCACGAAAATATGGGAATAACTGAGGAATAAATTCTTTTAAATAAAATTAATGTAGATACCATATTGAATAAAATATTGAACGCTTTATATTCCTAAGTTTTCAAGTAAAAATATATTTTACTGTCAAGAAAATAAGTGAATACGTATACCAAAAAGGAGAATTTTATCGAAGCCAGTTTTATTTTCAACAAAAAATAGGTTTTTAACCAAGAAAAATGAATTTTTAGCCAAAAGATATGACTTTTCTGTCACAAAAGATAACTTTCAAACCTAAAGGACGAATTTTTAACAAAACAGTTGAATATTTGAACAAAATATAAGTATTTTCTATCATAAATGATGAATTTCTAATCCAAAACATAACAGTTGAATTTTTAAGCAAAAGAGACGAATTTTTTTTACCAAATAGTTAAACTTTCAAACAAAAAGATAAATTTTACACCAAAAAGATTAATGTTCTACTAAAAAGACGAACTTTCCATAAAATACATCAATTTCCAACAGAATTATTTGATTTTAAAGTAAAAAAGGCAAATAATGTACAAGAAAAATGATAATTCAACCCAAAAATATGATTTTTCAACAAAAAAGTTAACTTTCTACCAAATAGTTAAATTTTTGTTAAGCTTGATTTTCATCTTGATATGTAGATTTGCAGCTACAAATATAAAATTTCAACAAAAGTGTTAATTTTTAACCAAAATGTTAAATTATCAATACAAAAAGATGAATTATTTATGAAACGGTTGAATTTTTTACCCAAAAATATGAATTTAAAAAAAATTAACTTTTAAAAAAGTTGTACAAATTTCAACCATGTTCATTATTTAAGCTATTAAAGATAAATTTTCACTTGCAAAAATTAATTTCCACAAAAAAAAAGAATTTTTGAAGAAAAAGATTGTTCAATTTCAATGCAGAAAGGTGAGTCTGAAAAAATGAATTTCTAACAAGGTAGAGAAGAAGAATTTTTTACATAACAGCTGAATTTTTTAACCGTACATATGAATTTTCAACAAAAGTGATAAATCTTCAACCTAAAAAAATTAAATTTTTTTTTGATTTACCCAAAAATTTGATCAAATAGTTGATTTTTTAACCAGAAAAAGATGAATTCAACAAAAAAGGCCAATTTTGTAACAAAACATGAATCCTCAACAAAGCCAAATTAATTTGCAATCCAACAGTTATATATTTAACTGAAGATGAGGATAGATTTTCAATAAAGAAATTAATTTTTCACCATAAAAGTCGAATTTTCTACAAAATACATCAATTTTCATCTAGAAAAGATAAATTTTAATTTAAAAGTAGAAGTTTTCAACCAAAAACTGAATAGATAAGTTTTCGGTTAAGAAAATTATTTCACAATATAAAAAAATAAATTAAAAAAAAATAGGCTAATTTTTAACCAAAGAGTTGAACTTTCATCTACAAAGATTAATTTAAAAAAAAGAATTGAATATTTATTTTCTGATAATGGAATAATTAAATTTTAAACCAAAGAAATAAAAAAATTAATCTTGAAAAAAAGTATTTTTTAGGAAAATTGTTAAATTTTCAACCTGCCTGGTGACTTGAAAAAATATTAAAGAAGTATCTCAATTTTCAATAAAAAAGCATGGATTTTCAACCCAGAAATATAATTTTTTAACAAACAAGTTGGTTTCCCACCAAATAGTTAAATTTTTATATAAATTGCTTAATTTTTAACCAAATCGTTGTATGTTCAAGCATAAATATAAATTTTCAAACAAAAAAGTGAATCCTTGACTCGACAATATTTATTTTTAACTAATATGATAAATTTGCAACCTGAAAAAAATTAATTTTTTAAAAAGCAGTTTCACTGCAAACCAAGTAGTTCATTTTTCGACAAAAAAACATTTATTTTCATCGAAACATGTAATAGTTAATTTTTCAACAAATCAAGGTTTTCATTTAAAAAAAAAACAGTTTAATTTAACCAAAAAATATCTGCTCTCTCCGCGGGCACATTCTCATTGCGCGGTTCGCTTCGCTCGCAAGTTTGAGCGTGCTCAGGGCGCGCGACTGTTGGTTTTCGCGCTTCGCGCCTAATAATGATAAAAAAAACCTCGCACTACGCGCTCGGTCTTCGTATTTCTCCCAGGTTTGTGCACAGAACTTTTAAAATTAAAGGTCAAAGAATCAAGAACTGTAGTTTGATGATTGTCAATTCTCTTTTTTTAAAGGTCCTTTGGCTTTTACGAACACATTCTCATCAAGTATCTCGTGCTTCGCACTTGATTTTGTTCAAAATGTAAACTTTATTACATTACCTTCAACGCTATTATATAAAATGTATATTACATTTATTTTTGTACCTAGAGCTGAGGTTGCTTATTCAAATATTGCAAAATGAAGTACAATTTTATTTATCATGATTACCTTAATACTTATTTCTTATTTTTCATTACATTTTATTCTCAGCTACCGTGAAAAATGTATCGTTTTAACTGAATTTTTATTATTATAATTCATAATAAGCACTAGTATTTAATCAGATGTTTTTTTATTATCTAGGGCGCCTCGGGCGCGCGTCTGTTGGATCTCGCGCTTCGCGCTCGATAATGTATTTACCGCGCGCTGCGCCCTCGGTCTTTGTATTTCCTCCACATTTGTGCACAGACCTTTTAAAATAAAAGGTCAAATCATCGAAAACTGTCATTTAGTGATTGTGAATTATCTTTTTTTAAAGCTCCTTTGGCTTTAATGAACACACTATCATCACATTCCTCGTGCTTCGCACTCGATTTTGTCTAAAGTACTAACTATTCAACATTAAGTTTAACTATATAATATGAAATGTATATTATAATTATTTATGTACCTCGGTCTGAGACAGCTTCTTCCGTTATTGCGGGATAACGTACAAATTTTATTTTCCATGGTAACTTTAATATTAGTACTTTATTTTGCATTAATTTTTATTTTCAGCTACCCTGAAAAATGTATCATTTCAATGAATTTACATTATTATAATTCATAATATGCACCGATATTGAAACCGATGTATTTTCATTGTCTTCTTTTTATAATCTAAAAAAGTGCGAATCCTATAAAAAACAATTTTGTTAATTAACATTTTATTGAACCTTGTGTCGTTTTCACACAAAAAAATGATTTATTCATTTGAAATATTATTTTTTACGATTCAAAGACAAAATATGCATTCTACCAAAAAATAATGAATAAAAAATTTCTAGTTCTTTTTTTGGTAAATAACTTTTGTCTGTTAATATTTTTCTTACCTTGTGTGGCTTATTCGCAGTTTAAAAAAAAATTAATTTTATTTTTTGTTAATTAAATAACATCTACGCACTCTATCAAAAAGTAAATAATAAAAAATTTGCAGATCTTTTCTTGGTGCACAATTTTTGTCTTATCATCTTTTTTCGTAGCTTGTGTCGTTTGTCAAAAAATGTAATATTTTTATTTTTAATTGTTTTTTACGATTAAAAAAACGCTACGCGTTTCAACAAAAAATGAATAATAACAAATTTTCAGATCTTTGTTAGGTGAACAACGTTTGTCTGTCAATTCTTTTTCTTACCTCGCGTCGTTTTTCAAAAAATTATATTTTTTTATTTGTAATGTTATTTCTCACGATTAATACAAAAACTACGTATCGTCTCAAGAAAAGAATAATTAGAAATTTTCAGCTCTTTTTTGACTGAATATTTTTTGTTAATTTATTTTGTTCGTAACTTTTGTCGTTTATTCAGACATTTAATTCTTTTATTAGTAATTATAATTTTCAGCAATAAAACAAAAACTACGCGTACTATCGAAAAGTGATATACAACAAATTTGTAGATCTTTTTTAGATACAAATTTTTTGTTTTATCATCTTTCTTTTTTTTATAGTTTAACCAAAAACTGAAATTTTCTATTTTTCATTATATTTTGAGCGATCAAAATTTAAATTTTCGATTTTTCAAGAAAATTAAAAAATTTGTTAGAATAATCTTACAGGGCCTTATAAAAGAAACATTTTTTGCCTCTGGCTTTTTTTGCATATCGTGCGTTGTTTGGCTTAAAATGTCCATTTTAGTTCGTTTTTTTTTTTTTTTTTTAAATACTATAACTCTGGTAATTTTTGGTGCACCGAAAAAAGGCATTATGATGAATTGTTTCAATTTTTAGGTACTATAAAAAGCTCTTCATCGAATTTTCAAATTTGGAAAAAAAAACCTAAAAATTTTTAAAATGCTCTAACTTTTTGAATTTTTATTCAAAATAGCGGTTTAACAAACTTGATCTTTCTTTTTGGTCCCTGAAACTGTGTGCTAAATCAGAATCCAATCCGACTGGTCTTTCAAAAGTTATCCAGCATACAGACGACAACGACAACGACGACAGACAGGTAGACTTCGACGTAAAAACTATTTTTTCTAACTCAGGGGGTCTCGAAACGTAAAGATTTTTAAAAAACTGCGACAGTTACTTTTCACATAAAAACATTATCGTTTTATTATGATAAGAATGTAAAAAGGCGTATTTACAACAAAATAGTTGAATCCTTAACCAAAACAGATTTATTTGTAGCCAAAAAGTTCCTTTTTTTAGCAAGAAAGGATGAATTTTCTACAAAATCATTAATTTTTTACCAGAAAACATTAATTTTCAAAGAAAATATTAATTTTTAACCAAAAATGAAATAGTTTATGTTTCAAGCAAGAAAATTAATCCTAAAAAAAAATGAGCCAAACAGTTTAATTTTCAACTAAAGAGACCAATTTTCAATTAAAATGATAATCTCTTTCAAAAACTAGAATTTTTAACTAAAAAACAATAATTTTCAAGCAAATAGTTACATTTTTAACTAAGAAAGATAAATTTTTAATCATGAATGCAATAGTTAAATTTCCAGTTCACTTTGGTTGAAAATTTAAATATTTTTTTGAAACTTTGGTTTGTTGGTTGAGAAATAATTTTCCTTGATGAAAATTTGACCATTCCATTTCTGAAATTGATATCTAATTTGAAAATTATTGATCTTTTCTGATAAAAAATTCGTGTTTTTCGTAGAAAATTAATCATTCTTTTTGGTTGAAAATTCATCCTGTTAGGTTAAAAATGCAACTGATTGGTAAAAAATAAATCTGTTTTCGTTTAGGATTCAGCTATTTCTTTAAAAATTTGTCTTTTATGGTTGAATTCAACTGTTTTTATTTAAAATTAAAATACTGTTTTGTTAAAATTTTAACTGGTACATAATTTGTTAAGCATTCACTTTTTGGTTAAAAAAATCAACTAATTGGTTAAAGTTGAATTATTTTGTGAAAAGTTCTTTTTTATAAATATTCACTACTTCAGTTACAGATTCAACTATTTGATCCCAAATTAACTTTTTTGTTGAAAATTTATATTTCCATATCAAAAATGCAGCTGCTCTTTAGGAAATTCATTTTTTTGTCATTTGAAATCTCCTAAAATATTTGAAGTAATTTGATTTTACATGAAGTAACGCGAATTCACGTAAAGTCACTTAAAATAATGAATGACGAGAAAATTCGTCTTTTTTGTTGAAAATTCAAATATTTGTTCTAAAATTTTTTTTGCATTGAAGATTCATCATTATAATTAGAACTTCATTTCTTTTGTTAAAAATTCAAATATTATATTGAAAATGTATTGCTTTCTCATGTTTATTTTTTGCTGTAAATATAAGTATTAAAGCTTTTGTTGTTAACAAAATCTTCGTAGTCGCGATAGTTTAACTATTTCGTTCAAAATTCCTTTTTATTCATTGAAGATTCTTAATTATAGCTAGAAATTCATTTCTTTGGTTGAAAATTTAATTATTTCGTTGAAAATTCGTTTTTTATAAAAAACTAACTTCAATTAATTTGAATTTTTTATTTTTTTATTTTTAACATTTTTTGTACAAAGACTATTATATCAAATGCGTCTTTCCACTGCCAGACAAAAATAATACACGCTAGTCAACAAAAATTATATCATAAAAAAATAAATTTCAGTTTAAAAATTTATTCTTTCGTTTAAAAATATAACTATTAAATTTAAAATTAAATTTTTTATAAATTATTTATTATTATAGCTACAAATTTATTTTTTTATTTAAAAATATAACTTTACTTAAAAATTTAACAGTTTTATCAAAAAATTGTTTTTTATGGTTAAAGAATAATATTTTAAACTCTAAATATAACTATTCCATTTTGCGCTTAGAATTTATCATCTTTAGTTTGAAATCCATGTATTTTGTTAAAAATTCATCTATTCTGGTAGAAAATTAATCTTCTTGGTTGAAAGTCACTTTTTTTATTCAAAATTTCTCATTTTGTTCAAAATTCTTCTTTTTTAGTTCAAAAATAATTTCTTTAAGTAAAACTATAACTATTACGTTCAAAATTAATTTCTTTCACCAAAACTATAACTATTACATTTTTGGTTAAAAATGTATTTTTTTAGTTGAATTTTCATATATTTTGTTAAAAATTCGTCGCTTTTGGTAGAAAATTAATCTTTATGGTTAAAAATTGATCCTAGTCGAAAATTCAACTATTTGGTTAAAAATTATGCTTCTTTTTTTTATTGAAGATTCTTAATTATAGTTTAAAATTTCTTTATTTGGTGAAAAATTAAACTATTTTCTTGAAATTCCGTTTGTTCTTCTTAAAAAAAAAATACATGAAAATTCATCTGAAAAGCGTGAATTTTTAACCAAAAATAGAATGATTATATTTTCAGATTAAGAAATTTATGTTTACAAAAGAAGAACAAACGGAATTTCAAGAAAATAGTTTAATTTCTCACCAAATAAAGGAATGTTCAGCTATAATTAGAAATCTTTAATAAAAAAAAAGAAACATAATTTTTAAGCGTCTCTATAATGTCCCATGCGGCAAGTCTCTCTGCAGCAAGTCACACCTGCAGCATGTCACACCTGCGGCATCTCTCACCTGCTGCATCTCT
>JAUELO010032481.1:0-10639 GCA_032357855.1 Amphibolips quercusostensackenii | reverse complement strand
CAGGTAAGTTGTACATACTAAGGTATTTGACCCAGTGTTTAAATATCTTCAACCCGTTTCTGACCCTTTTGTGTGCACCGCGACTATGGGGGGCACATTGTTTTATTTAAGGATTTGGTATCTCTGGTGCTTATCAGCCCTTGACACAGCGATCACATCATAAAATCATAGACATTAGATCTGTAATATTTAATAAGTTTAACTTATTTTCTTAGACAGCAGTTACTTTATCATTCTCAGTCACAAACGTTCGTTTTTCTTAACAAAATAAGTTATATTCAATAAAGACATGATATTCGTCGCTCATTCTCTTGTGTTCTTTGCAGCTACATAGTTGTTTTTCTGAAAATTTTATCGTCTTAGCCTTCATTAGAATCCTAGTTTGGTGCATATTTAATAGTCGCACTTAAACTGCTGCCCTCAAGAGGTCTAAAGAAATTCTTTGTTTTAAATACTACTAGAGACTTGTGAATAAACTAAGGTGTTGATAAATTTGGAGAGCTGAAGACGTCTGGATTCCCTGGACATCTTTCACATAAAGCATTTTTTTGTATGCAGCAATCATAGAAGTTCTTGTCTTTTCTGAAGCATCTGTTAAAAGGCTATTTGAGACATCTTTAGCTCCTATTTTGCCGCAGCGATTTTTACTTGTAGGGCCCACTTATATTTTTTCTGGGTATTTTTTAGGTAGTTCATTGAGTCTTTCAAAACATATTCAGGAATAGCGTTTAGCAGTAATGTTTTGAATCCTTTTTTGCCAATCAAGAGTGAGTTTAAATATTTTGAGTTTAATGTGCGGACTATCAGTTTTAACTTTTAAAGCCTAATTACGAATGCATGATGTAACACGCAGGATTTTCTTATACAAACTTTCATGCACCTTTTCTAAGCCCTTACAATATCTGAGTCTCCAAGTTTGCGGTCCGTACAAAAGTGTGCTCTTTACTAAGTTTTAATAAAGTTTATAAAGTGGTCACAAAAAACTGAGATATAACTTATAGACTAATGAGGTTGTAGATTTTACTGCTACATTTGCCATACTAATAACACGTTGAGATGCTTCAAAGAAGACTGCAGATTCAAAGAAAGAAATTCCCATATGCAGTCTTATGCGGAAAAAATAGTGAGAACCTTATGAAAAATACACATGAGCAATTTGCTATGAAAAGACAAACCGAATTTGTTTATAACCGCCTCAGCTCAAGGTCAACATTTACAAATTTTTTTTTAAATATAACTCAAAATCACCATACCTGATTGGAAATTAAAAAAAAAAAGAAAAAATCCCTTTAAAAATTTCTAGGTTTACCATTAAGATAATTATTCACTGGATTAAAACCAACATGGAGGAAAACTATTTTCTAAACTATTATAAAGGACAAGAACTTCTTTAGTCTTCAATAATAGTAGGATATATAGCAAGGAGAAGAGCACCGTCTTTTTATGGCGAGGGCAATCTTCGGAACGTGTGGTAGGCAAGGGCTGAATGCCCGAGGCGGACACAAAATTTGAAACATTTCCTATGCTCTGGAAAGACGGCTCTCCTCCATGGTATGTACTGTATTTTTTTATATTGACGCGCAAAATATAAATCGTGTTTTTCTGGTGGCGGTTTAAACGTGATATCTCTTTTCGAGTTGGCGCTGCCCTGAATGAACGCACACTACAGAGCATGCGTCTACATTTGAAACCTGCTATATAATGTTGCACCACAAATTCTGACACCTCTGTTCTACTGCGACGTCTAATATTATATACGCGTCTGCGTACGCTGTACAAAAAGACAGATGTTACGGTCAGTTTTTGAGCGACAGAACACGCTCATTTCACGCGACTACCATGAAAATGTGTTTTAATAGTATAGGTGAATTGATTCGTCTCGAATCAACGATTCTTTTTCATACTTACGAGTATTTTAATTGTGAACTTTATTTATAAACTAAAGTTTTACTGTACATAAAAATTTGGCTAATATCATAAACGACTATAACGTCCATACTCATCATTAAAATTTATTAATATTATACGTTAATAGACAGTTAAAACGCCTCAAGTCAAGGACTCTTTTATATTCTAAAAGTAATATTACAAATATTTTTAGAAGCCTTTGGTCAGTTTTCAGATACAAGTAATAACAATAAGCTTTTGAAATGCCCATCTCAAATCGTTTTTTTTTTTTTGGTTCGAACTAAGCGCGTCGAAAGTCGATTCGAAAGACTTTCAAACTGCTTAATTTGAATTGTTTTCCTTTCGCTTTGACCTAAAGATGTCAAAAATCATTTCGGAAGACTTTTGAACTACCCAATTCAAATCTTTTTTTTTTCGATTTTAACTGAACGCTTTAAAAGTCGATACGAAAGACTTTTGAACTTACGAATTCGAATCGATTTTCTTTTGATTCAAACTGAGGTCTTTGAAAGTCTATTAAAAAAACTTTCAATCTGCCGAAGTTAAATCGGTTTTCTTTCGATTCGAACTAAGGGCATTAAAAGTCGATTCGAAATACTTTTAAACTGCTAAACTTAAATCGGTTATCTTTCGACTCGAACCAAGGGCCTTAAAAGGCCATTGGAAAGACTTTCGAATTGCTGAACTTGAAACGCTTTAAATTCAATTCAAACTATGGGCTTTGAAAGTTGATTGAAAATACTTTTAAACTGATAAATTTGAATCAGTTTTCTTTCGATTCAAACTAAGGGCCTTAAAAGTGAATTGGAAAGACTTTTGAACTGTCGAATTTGAATCAATTTTCTTTTGATTTCAACTAAAGGGGTGGAAAGTCAATTCATAAGACTTTCCAACTGCTGATTTCAAATCGGTTTTCTTCCGATTTGAATAAGGGCGTTAAAAAACAATTCGAATGACTTTCGAACTGCCGAATATTATTCAATTTTCTTTTGATTCGAACTAAAGGCGCTAAAAGTCGATTGAAAATACTTTTAAACTGCTAAACTTGAATCGGTTATCTTTCGATTTTAACCAAGGGACTTGATAAGCAATTATTGGAAAGACTTTTGAATTCCTGAGTTTGAACCAGTTCAAATTCGATTCGAAATATGGGCTTTGAAAGTCGATTGAAAAGACTTTTGCACTGCTGAAGTTGATCAGTTTTCTTTTGATTCGAACTAAGTGCCTTGAAATTGGTTTGGAAAGATTTTCGAACTGCCGAAATGAATCGGTTTTCTTTGGATTTAAATTAAGGATATTAAAAGTCGATTCAAAATACTTTTAAAATGCTAAACTTAAATCGGTTATCTTACGACTGGAACCAAGGGCCTTGAAAGGCTATTGGAAAGACTTTCGAACTGCTGAACTCGAACCGGTTTAAATTCGATTCAAACTATGGGCTTCAAAAGTTAATTAAAATTACTTTTGAACTGCTGAATTCAAATTAGTCTTTTTTCGATTCAAACTAAGGGTCTTAATAGTGCATTGAAGAGACTTTTGAACTGCCGAATTCCAATAAATTTTCTTTTGATTCGAACCGAAGAGGTTGAAAGTCAATTCATAAGACTTTCGAACTGCTGAATTCAAATCGGTTTTCTTTTGATTCAAACTAAGGACGTTAAAAGACGATTCGAAATACTTTTAAACTGCTGAACTTAAATCGGTTATCTTTCGATTCGAACCAAGGGCCTTAAAAGGCAATTGGAAAGACTTTCAAATTGCTGAATTTGAACCGGTGTAAATTCGATTCGAACTATGGTCTTTGAAAAATGATTGAAAATACTTTTAAACTGCTGAATTCGAATCGGTTTTCTTTCGATTTAAACTAATGGTGTTAAAAGTCGATTCGCAAAACTTATGAACTGCCGAAGTTAAATCGGTTATCTTTTGAATTAAAATAAGAACGCTAAAAGTCAATTCGAAGCACTTTTAAACTACTGAACTTGAATCAGTTATCTTTTGATTCGTACCAGAAGCCTTGAAAGACAATTAGAAAAGCTTTTGAATTACTAAATTCAAACCGGTTTAAATTCGATTCAAACTATGGGCTTCGAAAGTTGATTGAAAATACTTTTGAACTGCTGAATTCGAATCAGTTTTCTTTCGATTCTGACTAAGGGCCTTAAAAGTGAATTGGAAAGACTTTTGAACTACCGAATTTGAATCAAGTTATTTTTTATTTGAACCAAAGGGGTTAAAAATCAATTCATAAGACTTTCAAACTGCTGAATTCAATTCAGTTTTCTTTCGATTTGAACTAAGGGCCTCAAAAGTCTATTCATATGACTTTCGAACTGCCGAATTTTAATCGGTTTTTTCCTGATTTAAACTGAGGACGTTAAAAGCCGATTCGAAATACTTTCAAACTGCTGAACTTGAATCGGTTCTCTTTTGATTTGAACCAAGGGCCTTAAAAGGTAACTGAAAAGATTTTCGAATTGATGAATGCGAACCAGTCTAAATTCGATTCGAACTATGGTCTTTGAAAGTTGATTGAAAATACTTTTGACCTGCTGAATTCGAATTAGTTTTCTTTCTATCCAAACTAAGGGTCTTATAAGTAAATTGAAAAGACTTTCGAACTGCCGAATTTGAATTAATTTTCTTTTGATTCGAGCCAAACGGGGTTAAAAGTCCATTCATAAGACCTTTGAACTTCTGAACTCTAATCGGTTTTCTTTTAATTTGAACTAAAGGCTTTAAAGTCACTTTAAATTACTTTCGGACTGTCGAATTTCAATTGGTTTTCTTTTGATTCAAACTAAGGACGTTAAAAGTCGATTCGAAATACTTTTAAACTGCTGAACTTGAATCAGTTATCTTTCGATTCGAACCAAGGGCCTTGAAATGCGATTGGAAAAACTTTCGAATTACTGAATTCGAACCAGTTTAAATTCGATGCAAACTATGGGCTTTGAAAGTTGATTGAAAATACTTTTGAACTGCTGAATTCGAATTAGTTTTCTTTCGATTCGAACCAAGTGCCTTAAAAGTGGATGGGAAAGACTTTCGAACTGCTAAATTTGAATCAATTTTCTTTTATTTAAACCAAAGGGCTTAAAAGTCAATTTATAAGACATTTTAACTGCCAAATTTCAATCAGTTTTTTTCAATTCAAAAAAAGGGGTTCGAAAGTCAATTCATAAGAATTTCGCACTGCCGATTTTGAATCAGTTTTCTTTTAATTCTAGCAAAGGGCTTTGAAAGAGAATTTTAGAGACTTTTGAATTGACGAATTCGAATAATTTTTTTATTTAAACTAAGCGCTCTAAAAGCCGATTCGAAAGACTTTCGAAACGCAAAATTTGAATCGTTTTTCTTTATATTCGAACCAAGGGCTTTGAAAGTCGATTGATTAGACTTTAGACCTGACGAATTCGAATCGGTTTTCGTTCAGTTCAAACTGAGGGCTTTAAACGTCGATTCGAAAGACTTTTGAACTGCTATATTCGAATGGCTTATTTTTTGTTTTAAAGTAAGAACTTTAAAAGTCAATTCGAATGACTTTTGAACAGCCGAATTTGAATCAGTTTTCTTTTGATTTAAACTAAGGACTTCAAAGTCGATTCGAAATACTTTTCAACTTCTGGATTCGAATCGGTTATCTTTTGTATCAACCTGAGGGCCTTGAAAATCAATTGAAAAGATTTTTGAATTGCTGAATTCGAATCGGTTCAAATTCAATTCAAACTAAGAGTTTCGAAAGTCGATTTGAAAGACTTTCAAACTGTCAAATTCGAATCATTTTTCTGTAAATTAGAATAAAGGGCTTTGAAAGTCAATTTTAAATATTTTTGAATTGCCTAATTCTAATCGATTTTTTTTATTCGAACTGGTGGCTTTGAAAGTCGATTTAAAAAATTTTCGAACTGACAAATTTGAATCAGATTCCTTTCAATTCAAACTGAGATTGTTGAAAGTTGATTTAAAAACCTTTTGAGCTGCTGAATTCGAATCTGTTTTCTTTCGATTTAAACTAAGGGCTTTGAAAGTCGATTGAAAAGACTTTTGAAGTGCTAAATTCTATTCGGTTTTCTTTCGATTTAAACTAAGTGGTTTGAAAGGCAATTTATAAGACTTTCGAACTGCGCGATTTAAATCGGTTATCTTTCAATTCGAACAAAGGTATTTAAAAACTGAATTTGAAAGACTTCCGAATTAACGAATTTAAATTTTTTATTTAAATCATGGGCTTTGAAATTCGATTCCTTATACTTTTGAACTGCCAAATTTAAATTAGTTTTCTTTCGTTTTTACTAAGGTGGTTCAAAGTCGATTCGGAAGACTTTCGAGCTGCCGAATTCCTATCATTTTTCTTCCAATTTAAAAAAAGGGCTTTGAAAGTCTATTTTAAAGACTTTTGAATTAACGTATTTAATCAAATTTTTTTATTTGAACTGAAGACTTTAAAAGCTGATTCGAAATACTTTCATAATACCGAATTTGAATTATTTTGGTTTTAATTACGACAAAAAGTTTATAAAGTCAATGTGAAAGACTTTTGAATTGTCGAATTCAAATCATTTTTCTGTCAATTGAAATAAAGGGTTTTGAAAGTCAATTTTAAATATTTTTGAATTGCCTAATTCTAATCGATTTTTTTTTATTCGAACTGGTGGCTTTGAAAGTCGATTCAGAAACTTTTCGAAGTGACAAATTTGAATCAGATTTCTTTCAATTCAAACTGAGATTGTTGAAAGTTGATTTAAAAACCTTTTAAGCTGCTCAATTCGAATCGGTTTTCTTTCGATTTAAACTAAGGGCTTTGAAAGTCGATTGAAAAGACTTTTGAAGTGCTAAATTCGATTCGGTTTTCTTTCGATTTAAACTAAGGGGTTTGAAAGTCAATTTCTAAGACTTTCGAACTGCGCGATTTAAATCAGTTATCTTTCAATTCGAACTAAGGTATTTGAAAACTGCATTTGAAAGACTTTTGAATCAACGAATTTAAATTTTTTATTTAAATCATGGGCTTTGAAATTCGATTCATTATACTTTCGAACTGCCAAATTTAAATTAGTTTTCTTTCGGTTTAAACTAAGGTTGTTCAAAGTCGATTCGGAAGACTTTCGAACTGCCAAATTCCTATCATTTTTTTTCTAATTCAAAAAAAAAGGCTTTGAAAGCCTATTTTGAAGACTTTTGAATTTACGTATTTGATCAAATTTTTTTTTTTTTGTTTGAACTGAAGACTTTAAAAGCTGATTCGAAATACTTTCATAATGCTGAATTTGAATTATTATGGTTTTAATTACCACAAAAAGTTTTTAAAGTCAATGTGAAAGACTTTCGAATTGTCGAATTCGAACTGATTTTCTTTTGATTCAAACTGGGGGCTTTGAAAGTCGATTCGAAAGACTTTCAACTGCCGCATTCCAATCGGTTTTTTTTATTCGAACCATGGGCTTCAAAAGTCGATTTGAATCGTTTTTCTTCCAAATCAAACTTAGGACGTCGAAAGTCGATTCAAAAGACTTTTAAACTGCCAAATTAAATCGGTTGAATCGATTTTCTTTCGATTCAATCTAAGGCTGTTGAATGTCAATTCGAAATACTTTTGAGCTGCTAAATTCCAATACGTTTTCTTGCGATTTTAACTAAGGGCTTTGAAAGTATATTGGAAGGACTTTTGAATTGCTGGATTTGAATCGGTTCTTTTGATTCGAACTGAGGGCTTTGGAAGTCAATTTAAAAGAATTTCGAACTGCCCAATTTAAATCGGTTTTCTTTCGATTTGAACAAGGGGCTTCGAAAGTTGATTAAAAAAACTTCTGAACCACTGAATTTGAATTGATTTTTTTATTCAAACGGTAGGCGTCAAAAGTTTATGACTTCGATTTGACTTTTGACGCGCCTTGAATTAGGCATCAGCTCGGTTCGAATCACTATGCACGGTCTTATTAAAAATCGTTTAGTTAGAATCACTTCATTATATTTATTCTTCTTACTTAAGAATTTCCCAACTATTTTTTACTTTTTTAGTAAAACCAATAATAAATTGAAAATCAATGATATACAAACTCACAAACATTTGACAAACGCTAACATGTTAACAAAAAGTTTTTAGCAAAAGCCAGGTAATTTGAAAATGCAAAATATTAAATACTATATTTAAATATTTAGTCTTCAAAGAAAATATCTGGTAAAGACATATGTTCTTCCTGTTCACGCACACCTTGCTTGATTATTCATTTTTGCAGAAAATCAAATTTATCTATATTTTAGAAACTTATCGATTAAAACAATAATATTAAAACAAACTAAAATCACTTAAGCTCTAAACCATTGACAGCAAAGAAATCCTAAAAAACCCCACTAAGCATGAATAAGAACCACCCTAGTCCGCATTTCAAAGGGCTGTAGTCTAATTTTATTATTTACTTTTTCATTTAAACTATAACTCCAAACTGCATATAGAAATTTAGTTACATTAAATTTAGAGTAAATAATGCTTAGAATTAGTACAATTATTTTTTTAAGAAAGAATATTCATAAGAAGCAACACTGAAAAGAAATTGAATTATAAAAAACGTTTGTGAAATTATTAATGTACATTGTTGACTTTAATCAATTAAGTTGTTTTAAACGTTTTAGCACTTAATTTTGGCCTTCAGCAATTATTATAAAAAACATTGTTAAATAATTATTTTTCGTAAGGTTTAAGCTTTATTCATTAAAGTGTTTTTTTCAAAAGACATAACTGATAACATGATTTGATTTAGTAATTTCCGAAAATTCTTTGCCTCGCTCAAATATTGTATTTTAAAATATTGTACATTTGAAGAGAAAAAAGGACATTTAGCAATGTCTTTTTTCTTCTTTACATCTTTTTTGACCTATCGAATTACTTTAACTTTATTACTTGAAATCAAAGTGATACGTTTCCTTGTATCCATAATCATTAATCAAATAGGTAAACGTTCAATTAGGATGATTCGAGTCAACTCAATTTCGGTGTTTTAGGATTTTTAAGGCTAGCATGACTTATTTACGCCTGCCTAAAATAAATTATATGATTTTTCATATTGTATTAAAATTTGCAGCATTCATAAGACTTGTGGCCGGAAATAAGCATAAAATTCGAGTTATCGGAGTTCGAGTTATCGGAGTTCGACTGTACTTCTACTATAAAGTAAGACACAGAAAAGTAACATAGGACTTTTTTGTAGAAATTGGTGAAATAAATGACTTTCGTTTTTTTAACTTTTTTGTATTTCGTCCTGTTTCGCAAAGAATTGTTAAGAATTTTGAAAAATGCGAGGAAAACGAATTTTCTTAAAAACATTGGGGTTTGTAAAAACTTAAGTTTGTAAATTTTCGAATTTCACAAAAAACTTTAAAAAAGATTAAAAAATTTTTAAATTCGGCCTCAACATTAATCTGTAGTTTTACCTCTTATTTCAACATTTACCTGTAACTAACTCAGAAGAACAAGCTTGACGCTTATAATTCATGAGATAACGACAACTGATGTAAAAGTCATATAGCTAAATAAAAGACTAGAACATTCCTTACTTAATTTGCAACGCAAATGTATTATTAATACATTAATTAGTCTTTTTTCTTAATATTAAAGATGAAAGTTGTTTATATTCTCGTCTTACCCTGGGTGTTTATCCTTAATGATATTGGTGAATATAATAATAATATAGATTTTTAATTCCAAGTATATATTTATGATGAATTGTGTGCTATAAGTCCAAATTTCTTTTTGACTTAAAAGTAACTGATAAAAATTTTTACGAAATGGAAAAATATATACTTTTTTTTATTTTCAGGACTGTATTATATAGTAATTTATTGTTAAATTATAATATTGCTAGCGAAGTTTTGATAGCGAACCGCTATGCTCATCAGGCAATCTTATTGAATAAACTGGTTTAATACATATTATAAGCCTAAATATGACAAAAACCATCAGTTGTTTCAGGTACATATACGATTCTCAAACTTTGTTTCAGGCATAGTATTTTATACGTACCTCCAGATGTTGATAATTTCTTTATAATTACAACATATGATTATTTTATTCAAGCTTAAAATATACTATTATCTCTTTTATAAAATAAAATTGCATGAAGACTATAGCGACCTGAATCCGAGAAAATAAGCTTTACAAAGGTGTCTGTCTGTCGTTGTCGTCGTTGTCGTCGTCTGTATACTTGCAAAGTCCAATAATTAATTTTAGCAATTTTTTTGATATAGAGAAAATTACCAAAGTTATAAGTTGTACTGTCTCCAAAAATCCTGAAAAACAAACAAAAATTACCATTTCAAGCCAAACAACTAATGATACGAAAAAAAGGTCAAGCAAAAAAAACATTGCTTTTTTAAAGCACTATAAGATTATTGAAACAACTTTCTGAATTTTCTCAAAAAATAAAAAATTCTAATTTTGATAGCACAAAAAATTAAGAAAAATTGAACATTTTATTTTGCAGACAAACTATGCAAGATACAAAAAAAATGAATCAACAAAAATTACGCACCCAAAAAAGATCTACAAATTTATTATTCATTACCTTTTACTGCAGCATTCACTGAAGAAAAAGTTTCTTCACATCAAACAAATCCTTTTTTTGACATGGGATGAAGCAAATATTTGATTTATTCAGGAAAACATTCGATTGATTTGAGCAAATATTCGTTTGATTCTAACAATTTTCATCTAATTCAAACACACCATTGTTTA
>JAUELO010032473.1:0-10639 GCA_032357855.1 Amphibolips quercusostensackenii | reverse complement strand
GGACGAATCGGGACACCCTCTGTAAATCAGAGTCCGTTTCATATTGGAATTAATTTAATTTCAAATCACTCCCTGTCTTGATTTAGTGAATATTTACTAATTCTTAGTCAAGTGACTAATCAAAACCTAAATTAGCTAAATTTAACCCTCAGGTAATGTTATTTAACTTTGAAGTGACATTATTTTCATTAATTCTTCGGTGACATTCTATATGTAGAAATACTTAAATTCAACAAATTGCTAGTGAATATAATATAAGAAAATATGATAATGTATTTATTTTAGCGATATTCACTAAGTAGTCTCGAAATGTGCATAATGATAATTTGAAAATACCGCTCGAAGTCTCGGAGTTTCGAGACTGTTGTCGTCACATCATTTATTGCTGCCGTTCCTTATGTACGCAATGAAGATGTTGATGAAGATATTGGTAAGTATAATTATTTATATTCACTATCAAATCTAACCTTGAAAATAATTGAGAATTTTTTTCCAGTTTGTTGTGACTATATATGTAATTTTTGATAAACCTAATTATAAACAATTTTTTATTAATTTTTTTATACTTTTGTGCAAAGAAATTATACATATGCTTATAAAATGAAATTCATTTTGTTTCAATTGAATTTTTAGATAAATATTAATGAACGGCTGGTATTTTATGAATAAGCAAATAGATCAATTACTAAAATGTTTCACTTTTTTTAAAAATATTTATGTAAAGTTTATTGTTTGATACTTCACGATAGTTGATCCAAAAAATAAAAAAGGCTTTCATAAATAATCTTTAAAACTAATTATTGTATTTAAATATTTAAAGGATAAAATTTAATATTCATAATTAATTGTTATCTTTTTAATTAAATTAATAATAATTTATAAATAAACATTAGAAGGGGCCTGGTCAGAGCCAGATCCGGCCTACCTTATGGATACCCTAGTCTGGCCCTGATCGGATTAGGCCTTTTATTTCAAGTCTGAACCTGACTGAGATGCCCGATCAGGGCTAGATTTTACTAGATCTGGTTCCGAATAGGGCCACGTCGAAATGTTTGCACGGGAAACTCTAGAAAGAAATTAACGTTTAATATAATTCATTTTTTCCATTAAATAAGTTATAAAATTTTTATTTTTCAATTTTTTTAAAGTTACGGATATCATCAGTGTGTCATTTTTTGTATTTCTATTGAAAAATTATTAGTTCTTTGTTGCGGATGCAAAATTTTTTCTGTGTTATTATTGTGCACACATATTTCACAAAATTATCAAATAATAATGAGAATACTAAGCGACGTAATGGATTATTTAACGCACGAGAAACAGCTAATGCAAATAAATACAGTTTTAAACGATCAGGCATAACTAAACAAATGTTTGTAAAATGTTCGAATAAATGTCCAACAAAACAGAGGAAAAAATTTTAAAAAAAGTGAATTTCACCCCTTGGTAGGTTCAGGAATTTTCCTTATTTTTCGTACAAATGTTCTAGGAATTTGTATTCTTAAACTGTGATAAAATAAAAATTTCAAAATTTTTTTTGGTAGAGGCATTAAAGATTATTGGCACCATTTTTGGGTCCTTAAATCTGCAACTTATAGCTCGCGCCTATGTCAATTTTTAAATTTTAAAAATGTTAAAATTTTAATTGCGAACAATTATAAATTTGTAAATAATCTGATTTTTGCTAAATAGGATTGGTATTTGAGTTGAAATAGAAACAGAAAATTTTTTTATCCTTAATGTATTTTCCACATTTGAATAATATTGAAAAATAGCTGAAATATTGTATTACATATAGTGTTATTTTTGTTTGTATTGTAAATGTAAATGAAAAATGGTCGAGTTACAAGATTTTAAATTAAAATTCAATCAAGTCATTAAATTATCAATTAAAGAAATGGATTTGTGAATAATAAAATAAATTTTTGAAAGAAGTTAACTTTCAACCAAGTAATTTAATTTTCAATCAACAAAAATTACTTTTGACCAAAAAAGACAAACTTACAATAAAATGCATACACTTTCAATCAAATTGTTAAATTTTTAACTAAAAATGACCAATTTTTAATAAAAAATATAATACGTGAATTTGAAGTTGAAAAAGTAAATTTAAAACAAAAAAATTTTTAAGAATAGTTGAATTTTCAACCATAATAATAGATATCCAAAAAATACAATTAATTTTCAACAAACAAGTGTGATTTTAAACAGAATATTAATTAAATTTTTAACCAAGAAGATAATTATTAGATAATAATTATAGATATAGATAATAATAATAGATAATAAAGATAATAAAAAAAAATAAATAAATAACTATATAATATAAATTTACAATAATATACATAAATTGTCAACCAATTTTGTTGGATTTTTACCCAAAAATAGAATAATGAAATTTTCAATTGAAAAAATAATTTTTAAAAAGGAATTTTCAGCAAAGTAGTTAAATGTTTAGGAAAGAGAGGTGGCTCTTTGAATAATTTGATAAATTGTTATAAAAGGTGTTTAATCTTTATATAAGTAATTTAATATTCAACCAACAAAATTAATTTTCTACTAGAAATGACAAACTCACAATAAAATACATACAGTTCTAACCAAAATGTTGAATTTTCAAATAAAAGCGACCAATTTTCAACCAAAAATATAATAATTACATTTTAATTTGAAAAAAAAATTTTTTTCATCAAAAAGAATAGTTAAATTTTCTACCAAAGCAAAGGCTCTTCAAATAATACCATGCACTTTCAACAGAGAAGCTGAATTTTCAATCACGTGGTAACTGAATTTTCATCCAAAAAGATTAATTATCTACCAAAAAAGATAAATTTACAATGAAAAGTATAAATTTCTAACTAAATTGTTGAATTTGTAACAAAAGATAAAAAATTTAACTTAAAAAAATAATCGAAAAAAAAAGAATTTTTAACAAAATAGTTGAATTTTCAAAACGAAAGATGGATTTTTAAATGATAAAATAAATTTTAAACAAAAAAGTTTCCAAAATTTGAACAAAAAATAGGAGAATGAAATTTTCAGTCAAAAATGTATTGAAAAAAGAAAACAAATTTTTAACATAATAGTGGAATTTCAAGCAAGACAGATTACATTTTAAATAATAAAATAAATTTTCAATGAAAAGTTAGAATTATTCACTAAGCAGTAACTAAATTTTCAACCAAGAAGCTTAATTTTTCCCAAAAAAAGATAAATTTACGATAAAATATATATAAATTTCTCACCAAATTGTTGAATTTTCAACCAAAAATAGAAGAATAAAATTTCAAGTTAAATAAAGTAATAAAAAAATTTAGAACAAAATAGCTGAATTTTCAACAAGAGAGGTGAGTTTTTAAATGATAAAATGAACTGTTAACAAAGAAGTTTAATTTTAAATCCAGAAGATTAATTTTGTACCAAAAAAGTCAAGCTTTTAATAAAATGTATTAATTTTCCACGTAATTGTTTAATCTTTAAATAAAAACGATCAATTTTCAACGAAAAACAAAGTAACAACATTTTTGGTTAAAAAGTAATTTAAAAAAAATCTAAAAAAGTAGTTAAATTAAGGCTAGGGAAATGAATCTTTAAATGATAAAATTAATTTTTACGAAGAAGATAAATTTTTCACCAAGTAGTTACTGAATTTTTCTTCAAGAAAATTAATTTTCTACCATGGAAAATAAATTTACAATGAGATTTTTAAATTTCTAACCAAATTGTTGAATTCTAAACCAAAAATGGCAAAATAAAATTTTGATTTAAAAAATTATTAAAAAAAAAACAATTTTCAAGAAAATTGTTAAATTTTCAGCAAAAGATATGGCTCTTTAAATAATAAAAAGAATTTTTTACAAGGAAATTAAAGTTTCAAGCAAGTAGTAACTGAATTTTTAATTGAATCAAAAGTTCGTATTTTTTTGGACAAAATTAATTTTCTAGATTAAAAATTAAATTAAGATGGAGCTTACCTCGTTTCATATAAAGGATTCGGCTGATCTCGATTCTGATCTCGATTCTAAAGTATAGGCGGAGAGTTTAAATCCAACCAATAGGTAAAGAGAGTAAATGGCTGGAGTTTTTGAGATATAATCGCAACCTCTATTTGATGAAAGGAATAGCAGAAGACTACGAATATTCAGTACAAAAATCGTATTTCTTTATAGAAGTGTTTTTATTATTTTAATATGCCCAGTAAGAAGGAGACCTATATTTTCAAGAATATTGGAAAAAATAAATATTTTTTTTAATTTTTTGAATATTTGAAGTAGAAAATCAACAAAATTTCCTTTAAAAGCTCACCTTTTTTGTTTTATCAGCTTACAGTTTCCGTTCTTTATGGTTTTTGTGTGACTCCCTGATACTGACCGTTTTTGATGAAATTTAGAAAAGATTTTTTTAGGGATTTAAACAAAACTGGGATTGAGAGAATAAAAACTCGAAAAGTGAAAAATAAGGGCAACCCTGGTATATATTTATATTATCTATAAAGTTATAAATATATATATAACTGTATTTTAAATCGGTTTCTTTTTTTGTGATGTAAATTAACAGCAAGGAAACTGTTTTTTTAAAATCAAAAAAAAATTTTGGTTAGCGTTTTCAAATAGTTTGTTGGGCTTGATTAGGCAAAAATCTAGTATTATTAGGAAATAGAACACAAAAGAAAGTAATATTTTAGCTGTCATAGTTTAATTTCTGAACATTGAGACAACAAATTGTACTGATTAAATTATAATTAATTTAGTGCTTGTGTAATAAAATAGTACTAAAATCAATTAGTAACATTATGCAATAATTCTTTAGCTATTTTGGTTATTAATTAAAAGTAAATTTTATCTTAATTTTTTTCCAATATCAAATTTTAAGATCAACATCTCGACTTGTTTTATGTGTGCCGTTGTGTTCAATCGAATTTCTCTATGTTTATCTGAGTATACAAGCAAGAATAAAAATTTCTTTGGCGTAAATAAAGTAAGCTGAAATAGATAAAGTGTGTAAATGAATAATTATAATTTTTCAAATTCGAAGCTGTGACCTAAAAATTTGAGATGTTGGTGAAGGTGACGTCTAACCCCGTCTAGAAGTTTCACAATATCACCTTGATATTTTTCCAATAAATTAAAAATGTTTCCCAATCGTCACATTACATTAAATTTTTGTATTTTCAGGGCTTTCTATTTCTAGAGCATTCTTTCATTGATATATATACCCCCCTAAAAAATAAATATATTTTTACCCAGCAACTAGTAACTTTCCAGTTTTTCACTATCGAATTATTTAATATTTGGACCTGTAGAATTAGTCGATTTCTTCTAATCGCTAGTGACATACTTCCCTTTAATTTAATTAGCAAAATTTCACTAATTTATATTCAGAGAGTAATATTTTCTCTTTATTTGCTCGTCCTGGTAGAATTTTTTTAATTTTACGTTCTAATTTTTATAAAAAAGGAGCACTTTTTTTAAAAACATTGATATTTTGTCAAAAAAAAGTTTTATGGAAAAAGTACGTGTGAGCTGTCGACAAAATTTTACACATTGTTTTTAACAGACAATTAGAGATAATCATTTTTTTTTAATCCTACGTGCAATATATTTATTGCAAAAAAAAATTAAGCAAATTTTATAAATAGCTGTAGGAAAAAAAATTGTGTACAACAATTTATCATAAACAATGTGAAAAATTTCATTGACACCTTAGACATACTTTTTCCTGAGGATGCACAATAAATTTTGTACCCAAAAAAAGGTCAAGTATTTTTACCTAGATATTTCCGACCAGAATTAAAAAGTTAAAAGCATTTTTGAAATTTAACAAAAAATATTTTAGGGAGATTTGGAAATTTTGGTCAAAGTTTCTGATACATGATGAAAAAAGTTGCAATTTATTTTAATGGAATTTTTAGTTTGAATAAGAATTAAAAAAGTTATACTTTTTTCAGCATTTTTAAAAATTTTTTAAATAAGATAAACTTTTTTTTTAATAGATTGAAAAATGTAAGTTCAATTTATTACTAATTATCAAATGTATTTAAACACTGCCTTAATAACATTTTTCGATGTGACGAAAATGAAAAAAATTTAATAATTTTTTAATTTGAAACCAATTTTTCCAAAGAATTTTAGAAATCATTAAACAACTTTCTGGCACATAAAAAAGTATTTGTAAATTATCCTTTTGGCACTTTTCGATGAAATTGAAGAAGTTATATGCTGTTCTTAATGCAAGTGACATTGCTTGTTTATGGGCTTCACAATGTGCATAAGATACATTTTCAATATTCTGAATCTGTTCATAAAACAAAATCCTAATCTGTTTAAAAAATATTTTAAAAAACATTCAAGATCTATAATGTAACATTTTGTTAAATCAAGACAGACGCATATATCAGTATTTCAGTTTATATTTTATATAAGCACAATTAAGAAATATTATTGTTGATGAACAGACGAAACGAAATTTTCAGAATGATTAAAAAATAAACATTTTTTATATTTTTATTGAAATAACAGTTTTGAAAATAACACCTATCGCAAACGGTTAATTTTTGCTTGTTCCATCAAAAATTTGAGCTTCTCTTCATATCTTGATCCTGTAATATAACAAATTTGTCTTTAAAAGTTGACACTTCAGAGTTAAACCTTTTTCTTTGTTCGAAATGTAATTATTTATTTTGTTATTGCAAACTAAATTTTTAACTGTATATTTAACTGTTCCATGTTTGATTTGACAGTTATCTTCTAAAGTAGATAATTTAGATGTTTGATTTAAAATCTCTGTATTTTGTTCAACCTTTGGTTTTAGTTGTAAAACATTTATCTTCATAATGACTTATTCACCTTTTGTCATGTAACAGGATCAATATCTAAAACGAGAAGATTAGGTTTTAAATAAAACTAGCAATTATAAAATCAAAGTATAAAAAATAGTAAGTATTTATTTATAGGAATATCATTTTGACATTTATTTAATAATGAAGTAACACGTGCTCATGTCAAATATGAATTCAAAAACACTCAATTTCTCATATAAGACACAAATCGGGTTTAGGCTATCCAGAACTTCTTACCTTTTTCACTAGCCACTGATCAGTGAACTTTAGAAAAATTTTAATTTTGTATGATCAGTGTATAAAAAAGGTTAGTCAAGTGCGTTTATAACTGTTTTTATATTCTTATACATTCAGAGGGTCTTCAGTAAAGACGTGTGATAAAATTTTCGTACATTTCCCGCAGACTTCTTTGAAATTTCTACACATGTATCAGTTTTAAAAATTTCCTTATGGTATGTTCTTGTAACAATAAGGCTTCTTTTGAACATAAACTTTCAGTTTGTGTATAAGATAACAGAATAAACTTTTTCTTATATCATTGCTTAAACTATAAAAATTTAAAGAAAATTCTCTAAATTAAAAAACAAGCTATCTCTCTACATCTGTCTTATGAGTATCTATTTTTGATTCTGTACATAATGTTTGCGTTTTTGACCAAATGTAAGATTTTTTTAGATATGTCAAAATTTTTATTTCCACCCTTTAGCTGTTACGAAAGCAAATATTATTCGCTAAGCAATGAGTAATCTTTTGTTTTGATTTACTACGTTTTAACAAGGCACTGCCGTAAGACAGACTAATAACAATTTCAGCAGTGCTTACATAATAAATCCATTGAAAAAATATCCAACTGCTTTTTACTTCAAGAATATAATCGCATTTCATCTTTAACATATTTCTGACTGCAAAAGTCGAAATACTTCCCTTAATGCCATCAGCAATACTTTTAGTCATCAGCTTAGAATTGACAAGTTTTACAAGACAACGGTACAAGTGCGCAGTACTACCTTCAACTAAAGCTATTTTTTCGGGATTAAAGCACATGATGTTTCTCGTCGTTAAATACTTCAACGGACGTCGTTTTAGAGTCTTTGCAATAAAAAACTGTAAACACATTCTACATTCCTGGTAAAATTGAAAATTATTCTTTTTGGTCTTATTCTCACAATCTGCTACTGTTTTTTCAGTACGAAAACATAGCTCAATTTCCTAAGCTGACAGAAGATTAGTGTGAAGAGCCATAGTCTTATCAACTATGACAGATAAAGACGTTAATAAGAGAGGAGCAGGAGGGTCATCGGACTAAAATTCGGTTGAAAATGGCGTAAAACTTTTCGCCAAATTTTCAAAGAAAGACAATTTAGCTAGCGGCTCTCTTTCACACCTACACTTTATTTCTTCGACGTACTTTAAACTTGTATAATGACGTATATCTAGCTCCTTGAACTACTGGAACATCCTCAAGACATTTTTTAAATATAAATTTTAATGGACATATGATGCTACCCGTAATTCTGGTATGAAATTTTTCTCGACAAGCAAGTGAATCTTGGAAGATATAATGCAGTGATCATAAAAACGAAGATAATTGCTGTCCGATCGCCTGTGTCCCTGTTTTAAAAACTGGCACGATATTCGTGAATTTCACAAGACCCAATATCGAAAAAGGAAGGCACAGGCCGACAAATTTCAAAGCCAGAGACCAGTCTTAACATTTCCGAAGGATTTTGATGCACTGAATCCGAATCCGAACTCGAAATTGTTTTTATACGTCAGGTTTTTAAGATATCCTAACCTAAATGTGCAAAAAACGCGTTTTTTATCTATTTTTGAGGTTATGTAACCGGGAAAGAAGAATGTTTGTTACAAAAGCTAATATAAGATTTTAAAGATCTGATCTTTCTCTTTTAAACCTACTAGGATTTATTAGGATAACTTCATTTCTCACCAAAATATTGTAATTTGAAATTTTTTATTTTAGCGTTTTAACCTATTATAGCTATGGTGTTCAGATTTATACAACGCATTCTCTACGATAATTTTTTTAAAATATTACCTTAGTAATTTTAAAGGGTTCCCTTTCTATTGCTGGTGTCAGTTTTTTATATAACCCCTAGAACAACCAATATGGTGGCCACAATGTAGGGCTTCAAAAAAGAAAAAAGGATCTTGCACGAAATACCAAGAAAAAAGCGTACAGTCGTTGGGAACCAATCTTTGCACATTGATAAATCAAAAGAATATATGGAACCCGTGTCTTTTCGTTCCTGCGAAAGCCGATTCCTAGGGGTAGAAACCACCCCTACCAAACTACAAGTAAGCTAACACACCTGATTCTGGAAACAGTGAGTTTAGTCGCATATTTTTCTACCATTCCTATCCACACACCTATCTAACCACTCATATTCCCATCTACCTACCTACCTACAAATTTACCTAGGAATATACCTTCCTACCCACTTACCTACCCACTCACCTATCTACGTACTTAGTGATGCTAAAGCTAAGGAAGGTATTTTTGTTAGGCCTGATATAAGAAAACTTTTCAAAGATAATGACTTTATCAAAATCATGACATCTATTGAAACAAGTGCATGGTGGAGTTTCAAAGATGTTGTACAGAAATTTTCAGGGAACAATTGAGATACAAAGTTTAGAACTATTGTATCTAGTATGTTAAAGAATTTTGAGAAATCAGGTTGTTTGATGAATATGAAATTACATTTTTTCAAATTTTATTTAGATTATTTCTCAGAAAATATTGTAGCAAGTGAAGAAATGGGCGAACGCTTTTATCAAGACTTTCACCAAGAAGAGCAACATTATCAAAATCGATGCAATGTAAGAATAATATAGTCTTTGCAGAGAAATAATAATGACCATAAAAGTCATAAACAAAAGCCTTTTCAACGATAGTTTAATATTGAGCGTAAAAGTTTTTATGAAAAAACAAGCAATTAGTTTCACCTTCGTTGGATATACAATCGTAAGTCTTGCCTTGACTGGCTCGACGATTTAAAGTCTTGCTTTGACTGGCTGGACGATTCATAGTCTTGTCTTGACTAACTAGGCGACTTCAAATCTTGCCTTGGCTGGCTAGACAATTCAAAATCTTGCCTTGACTGACAGTGCGATTCAGAGTCTTGCCTTGACTGGCTGTGCGATACAAAGTCTTGCCTTTATTGGCTGGGCAATTCAAAGGCTTTCCTTGATTGACTGGGCAATCTGAAGTCTTGCCTTAATTGGCTGGGAAATATTAAGTACTTTCTTGCTTAGCTGGACAATCCCAAGTCTTGCCTTGACTGGCTAGGCAAACGTGAGTCTAGCCTTAAATGGCTGGACGATTCAAAGTCTTGCCTTGAATAACTGGGCGGTTCAAAGTCTTTTCTCGATTGGCTAGGCGATACAAAGTCTTGCCTTTATTGGCTGGGCAATTCAAAGTCTTTTCTTAATTAGCTAGGCAATTTAAAGTCTTTCCTTGGCCGGCTGGACGTTTGAAAGTCTTGCCTTGACTGACTGAGCGACTCCAAAACTTGTCTTGCTGGCTGGACAATTTAAAATATTGCCTTGACTGACTCTGCGATTCAGAGTCTTGCCTTGACAGGCTGTGCGATACAAAGTCTTGCCCTTATTGTCTGGGCAATTTAAAGTCTTTTCTTGATTAGCTGAGCAATCTGAAGTCTTGCCTTAATTGGCTGGAAAGTATTTATTACTTTCTTGCTTTGGCGTGTGTGTCCATTCTGGGAAAGGACTGATCCTAAACCTTGATTCGAGGCGTCTGTTGTAAGAGTAAATTTTTCT
>JAUELO010032457.1:0-10640 GCA_032357855.1 Amphibolips quercusostensackenii | reverse complement strand
AGGTGGGGACCCCTCCACTCTTCTGATAAACGGTACGGTAAGTTTCCAGGACCTTCAAATAAACGGAACTCTACTGTATATATATATATATATATTTTTTTTATGGATTTATTTTTGTGTGTATTTGAACAAATTTCCGGGCGATATGCATGCAAATTCGAAAAACAATTTGTATTACCCTAATAAATATTTATTAAAGATTAAAATACTTGTCATCCTTAGTTTCTGTTTCCGTGCAAGTAGTTGGACAATTGAAACCATTAACACCATTAACACCATTAACGCTATCCATCCTTGATTCGCTTTTGAAAGAATCATTCAAGTCCTCATTGGTGATTAGGAGACTATCATTAATTTTTTTCATTGGACTATCCTTCATGTCTGGCTCGTGAATCCTTGCGAGAAGAGCTGCATATAAAATAATAATGCAAGATGCACCAATTATTATTTAACTAAAATTTATAAACTAAAAATAGAAAAATTTCCCCAGAGTACCTTCATTTAAATGAACTGCGAATAAACTGAGGGTCAAAGCCTTACTGAGAAATACTAATTCGTCTTCAATGATCAAGTAAAGTTCTCCATACTTTTTGCCATTCTTGTCACAAGCTTGCGGGTCAAAATATATTTTATCAGCAGCACTTATTAACTCTTTCGTACACTGAATAGCGGATTCTGTCCACTCTTCGACGATACTAAACAAAATTAAAATTTAAATTATTTTAAAAATGCAACTACCAATATGATCAAGAGTATTCGAGACTTCACTGCCCAAAATGCTCTGAAACATGGGAAATGTGTTGATTTTTCAAGAAAATATGGGAACAATAGGAGAATAAATTCTTTGAAATAAAATTAATTTACGTGCCATATTGAGTTCAACATAAAATGTTTCAAATCCCTAAGATTTCAATTGCATTCACAACAAAAAAGTTGAATTCCCAACCAAAAAAGATTAAATTTCAACAGAGAAAATAATTTTTTAAGGTAAAAAGTTAAATGTTTTAACAAACAGTTGACTTTTTAACTCCGAAAAAATAACATTTCAAATGAAAAAGATGAATTTTCAATAAAAAGTGGAACAGTTAAATTTGCAGCAAGAAAAATTAACTTTCAGCAACAACAAAATCGAATAAAGCAGTTCAATTTTCAACTAAAACGATGAATCTTCGACCACAAAAAAAAAACTTTTTTACCAGTTCAATTTTAAACCAGGCAGTTGATTTGTAAACCAAAATAAATGAATTTTCAACAAAAAAATTAATTTTCAAGCAGATATTTGAATTTTCTAGTAAAATAATAAAATGTTATACACAGAAAAAAGAATTTTCAATTAAACAGTTGCATTTTCAATAAGAAAAATAAATTTTCAACAAAAAATGGAAGTTAAATTTTCAACTAGAAAAATTAATTTTAAAACAAAAAAGAACGAATTTTTAACAAAATGGCTCGATTTGCAAATAAAAGATGAATTTTTAATTAAACTGATAAACCTTTAACCAAAAAATGAATTTTTGACAAAATAGTTCAACTTTCAACTAAGTATTTAAATAATTTTCAAACAAAAAAGATGAATTCTTAACGAAAAATATAATATTTTAACTCAAAAATGTTTATATTTTAAATTTAAAATAGTTGAAGTCGACAAAAATTGAATAATTTTTAACCAAATTATTAAATAAATTGAAAATAAAAATAAAATAAATCAAAAATTAAATAAATTTTTTAATTTAATAATTTTTAACCGAAATTGGAACAGTTATTTTCAGTTAAAAAATTAACTGTAAAAAAAATTTTCAACAAAAAAGTTGAATTTTTAACGGGAATATTAAAATTTACAGTTTAAAAAAATAATTTTCAAACACAAAGAACGCATTTTTAACAAAATATTAAAATTTTCCAAGAAAATGATGAACCTTCAACCAAAAAAATTAATTTTTAACAAAGGAATTCAGCGTTCAACCAAGTAATTGATTTTCTATTAAATTGTCAAATTTTCAACCAAAAAAGATGAATTCTCGACGAAAAATGTAATATTTGATGTTTAAACACAAAAAGATTTTAAATTTAAATGTAAATCAGTTAAATTCAACGAAAAAAAAAAATGAATTTGCAACCCAATAGTTGAATTCTCTATCAAATTGTTCAATTTTCAAGCCAAAAAGACGAATTTTCTACAAAACAGTTTGAATTTTCAACCCAAAACAATGAATTATTAACGGAAAATGTTATATTTGATATTTAAAAACAAATTTTTTTATTTTAAATGTAAAACAGTTTAATTCGACCTAAAAAGATGCATTTTCAACCAAATAATAGAATTTTCAAGCCAAAAAGACGAATTTTCTAAAAATACGTCGTTAAAATTCTGCATACAGTTTGAATTTTCAACCCAAAAATATGGATTTTGAACAAAAAAAAATTAATTTTCAAAGAAAATCGGAACAGCTAAATTTTCAGTTGAAAAATTACCTTATACAAACAAAAAAAACTTTCAACAAAATAGTTACAAATTCAACCAAAGATATGAATTTTCAACTAAAATTATGAATCTTTAACTAGTATGGTTGAAATTGCAGGTAAAAAAATTAATTTTCACAAAAAAATGTATTTTCAACGAAATAGTTAAATTTTCAACCAAAAAGATCAATTTTTAACTAAAATTATGTATCTTCAATAAGAAAAATTAATTTTTAACATAGGAGTTCAGCTTTTAACTAAGTACTGGAATTTTCAACAACAAAATATAAATTATCAGCGAAAAATGTAATAGTTGATACTTCAATCAGAAAAGATTTAAATTTTTAATAAAAAACAGTTAAGTTCATCAAAAAATCGAATATTCAAAAAATTGTTGAATTTTCTACCAAATTGTCGAATTTCGAAGCCAAAAAGATGAATTTTCTACAAAACAGTTTGAATTTTTAACCCAGAAATATAAATTTTAAACAAAAAAATTAATTTTTAACAAAAAAAAATGCAAGAAAAAAGTTAAAGTTTTAACAGAGATGAACTTTCAACTGAAATATTTTAATTTACAGTTAAAAAAATTAATTTTCAACCACAAAAAAACGCAGTTGCAACAAAACATTTAAATTTATAGCCATAAAGATCAATTTCAACTAAATTTATGAAACTTTACCCAGAAAAATTAATTTCAACCAAGTACTTTAATTTTTTTTTAAATTATCAACAAAAGAAGTAATAGATGATATTGCAATCAATCAAGATTTGAATTTTAAATTTAGCAGTTAATTTAAGCAAAAAAGACTGATTTTGAACAAAATAGTTGAATTTCCAAGCTACAAAGATGACTTTTCAACAAAATAATTAAATTTTTTAACCGAACAGTAAAAATTTTAACCAAAAGATATGAATTCTGGACAAAAAATATAAAAGTAGACTTTTTAATTAAAAAGAATTAACCTCTAACCATAAATACTTGTATGTAAAGAACTTCGGGATGTAGAAATTCTTAATTTAATGGAAACAACAAATTGGAATTTATAAAGAAAAATCTCATTTTTTTGACTTCTTAATGACTATTTATTCAGGACTGTAAAACATCCTGAATGGGGGAATCGGTTCGATTTCGAAACGTTATTATTGTACAATTCTGAATAGTCTGGAAGAAATCGAAAAAAGAAGGTTTTCCTTATAAATGCCAATAATACTTGGATTTTCTTATTGGGTTCTCAAGGTATCTAGTCAAATCCTCGAAAAAATTTACCTGACAATTCCATGTTTTTTCCAGGGATCTCAAGTTTCTTTCAGGCATAATTTTTCATAGTACGGAACAATTTAGATATTTTTCATTTTTTAAACAATTTTAATTAAATTCAATTTAGAAAGCTTTGGCAAATTATTATATTACAATAAATTCTTAAATATATTAGTCCTATAGATTAATTAAATATTTAATAATACTGAAAACATAAATAATCATTTTTTTAATTTGTCTCTAAAGTTCCTGAATTAATTAATAATTATTATTAATGATAAATACATAATAATAATTCGAACAAATTGATATTTTTTCCTCTTATACTTAAAACTTAATACAAATCTAGGTAAAATTAATATGGGTACCATATTACATTAAATTTAAGCCGCTTCAAATTCGTAACTTTTCAAGGGAAAATATTGCATTTTCAACAAAATAGATAAATTTTTAACCAAATAATTAAATTATCAACCAAAAAGAATAATTTTCTACTAAAAAGACCCAACAGTTGCATTTTGAATTAAGAAAGATCAATTTCCGTACCAAATAGTAGAATTTTTAACTAAAAAAGATCAATTTTCAATCGAAAATAGAATAGTTAAATTTTCAGTTAAAAAAGTAATTTTACACAAAAGAAAACACATTTTCAACTAAAGCGATTAATTTTCAACTCCAAACGACGATTTTTAACTGGAATAAATAAATTTCAACCAAAAATATGAATTTTTAATAAAAATTAAGCATTTACCTGGCAAACTTGAATTTTCAAGAAAAAAGATGATTCTTCAAACAAGAAGATTAATTTTATTACAAAAAGGAAGATTTTTAAACAAAATACATGAATTTTCAACTAAAAAAGGCAAATTTTCGACCAAATAGTTAAATTTTTAACTAAATTTATATTTACTCAACTAGAAAACTTGAATTGTTAAAAAACAAGATGATTCTCTAAGCAGAAAGATTAATTTTATTCCAAAAAGGATGATTTTTGAACAAAATGCGTGAATTTTCTATTAAAAAAACACAAAATTTAAGCTAGATGGTTGAATTTTTAATTAAAATTATGCATATTTAGATGGAAAACTTCAATTTTCAACAACAAAGATGATTCTTTAAACAAGAAGATTAATTTTATACCCGAAAGAATGAATTTCACAAAAATACGTGCATTTTCAACTAAGAAAGAAAATTTTTCAACCAAATAGATGCATTTTAAACTCAAAAGGTTCAATTTTCAACAAACAATAGAATAGTTGAAAAAATTAATTTTTAACAAAAGGAAAGAATTTTACACTAAATCGATAAATGTTTAACTAAAATAGCTGAATTTTAAAGCAAAGATAAATTTTCAACTGAAATGTGAATCTTTAACTGGAATATTTGAATCATACCGGAATGATAAATTTCTACCGAGAAAGGCGAAATCTTTAACAAAATACATAAAATTTCAACTAAGAAAGATAAATTGTTAACCAAACATTAAATAGTTAATTTTTTTAATTAAAAAAATTAATTTTTAACAAAAAAAAACACATTTCAAACCAAAGTGATAAATTTTTAACTCAAAATGATGAGTTTCAACGGGAATAGATGAATTTTAAACAGAAAATATTAATTTTTTACAAAATAGTTTAAGTTTTAACCAAGTATTTTAATTAAAAAAAAAAAATGAATGTTCAACTAAAACGAGAACCACATACGCGCGCGAAGCGATCGCCTTATTGTTTTACATGCAATAATTTTGTTTGAAAATAAAGTTTATTAAAATACCATAAAAGTAATTTTTTACTGAAATAGCTGTTAATTATGCACGGCTTGACTTTGGTGCCCTCTCACGTTACATATTATTAATCAATATGCAAATCTGAATATTTCCATTTAACTTTGGAAAAACAATATAAAACGACAGCGCGTATTAACGCCTATGTTTCTACCTGCTCTGGTGTAAAATCTTCGATTCTGAAAAATGTACCATCACCTCCGGTATTTATAATAGTTCATTAAATGAAAATGAAAAAGGAAAGGTACAAACTGATGAAAAAGTTGGTACAAAATTTAGTACATGTATCACAAACTACGACTCAAGGCAGATTTATATGTGAACATCTTCGACAAGCGTTAAATTATGGTAAAAAGATTTCACAAAGATTTAAGAAGATTTGAAACCTTTCCTAAACTTGAACTAAAATGATTTCACTAAGTTTTTAAAGATTTCACAAAGATTGCACGGAAATCCATATCGCTTTCTAAGATGTTTACACATTAATAACCCGAAATTAGGAAGTGAAAGGGAGAGATGCAAAAAAATATTAGTGGTTCTAAAAAAGTACTGGTTACATGTTCGATCGAGTGTTCGATCACAGTAAAAATCACGGAAGAATATATTGCAGGGGCAAAATTAGTCCACAAAACCTTTGAGAAGCACAATATTATTCAATTGAAGAAGGTATTAAAGTACTGAAAGCAATTAACAAAAAGAAAGAAGACTGAATTCAATGAAAAGGAAAGTTTTTATCTCTTCAAAATTTGTATTGCCTTTCTTAATTCTTATTACATACATAGTGCATATATTAACCTATAAAAATACAATTGCTTAAAACGTTGGAATGCTTTTGATTTTAATTACATAATTGAGATCGAAAAGTTGTACTTATTATCAATAAGGTTATATCTGCTGTCTAGTGACACACGATATTTTATGCAAAAAGGACGGTTCCGCGTTTCTCCGTTCGTATGTCGGTAGTCTGCAGGACACCAATCTTCGAAAATCGTACGTACGCGCATGCGCAGTAGCTCGACTGCGCTACTGCGCTGGCGCACACGTACGATTTTTGACGATTAGCGTCCCGCAGGCAAACATATGATTATACTACCGAAATATGGACGGAAAAAAGCGGAAATCGTCCGACTGTTTCATAAACCACCTTACTGATATGTCTAACTTTTCCAACCTGTGTTATAATATATGAACCAACATTAGTTGAATATTTTAGAAAATTTTATTTTTATAAAAAGAATAGATTTTCTAATAATAGAATATATACGTAAAGGGAACAATCATTGAGTACGCTTCTATTGTCCATTTCGAAGATTAAATTTTTCCTACGTTTATTACTTTGTTATTTAGTTTTGATGTTTGTTCACTAATGTTTACTCATTCTCAGAAAAATACATATTAATATAAAATTTTTTCGGCAAATGTTTCACTATTAGTAGTTTGTACCTTTTCCCTATTATCACCTGGAAAACTTACCATTTCAATGGTTTTAGTCTTTTTTCTATTTGTTCATTGCTTCCAGTACTTTAAAAACTCTTTGATTAAACAAACTAATGCTTCTTTACTATTTTTTAGGCTCATTCTTCCCTGCTGAAAGTAAAGATATAGAATTTTTCTTACTATTAATCGTTTTCTATTACTGAGATAGTGAAAAGTGTGGAGTAAGCAAACCAAACATTATAAATACATTTTTTTAAATTAGTTAATCATGATTTTAGAATATTAAGTCCTCGAGGAATATGATTATTGACACTGGATTAAAAACAAATGTATCCGATTAAACTTGCGCTTTAAAAGTGTTGCAACTTTCCAAGTATACAAATTAGAGTCGCTATATTTTGTACTGAAGTGTTCAATATGTTATAAAAACTGCCTCAATCCAAGATAATAGATTATATTATTAAATAATATTGGAAAGCAAGCTAGAGGGTTTTATCGACATGATCCTATTGAATTTTTCTTCTATCTATGGTGTTTTTGAAATACAGCCTTTGTCTAATTAATAAGGAACAATCTTCAATGGATTCATTATATTTTGTTCGCTTACTCCTATCCCTATCCTATCGACTATCCCTTGTCTATCCACATTCCACCTGCATATTTTTCTGCCAATTATTTATCCATAATTACTTTATTCGATCTCTTTTCTATCCAGCTATATCTGTTTCTATCTTTATCTTTATATATTTCTTTGTCAGTGTACTCTTTCTTCTTTCTCGTATAATTTTCACTTATCTCTACCACTATCTATCATTGGCCTATCCCCCCTATCTTTTTCCATCTCCTTTTCAATACAGATTTACGCTTATCTCTTTTAATTCCCTTTTTTTATGCCTGTATCTCCCTCGTATATCCCCCTTTATTTTTTCGACCTCTTTGCTAGTAGATGAGTAAGGCCGGTTCTGGACCGATTAGTATTAGTGCGTGTCTGTGCGAGGTAAGCGTGTGTGTTTGCGTGTGTGTTGTGTGACTCATGCTAAGCTTCTAAAATTTTCTCGAAGAGTACTGCTGACGTCACATATAAAGCAATATTGCGCAACAGCGTGAGCTGAATTTATGCAAAGCAGGTTTAAGGTTATTTACCTAATGTGCACTGGTGAGGGGTGAACTCTTGCCAATGGCTTCAAGGTTACTGTGAAAACAAGATGATTTATTTCTTCCTGACAGATAAAATGTTCACTTAATGCGCGAAAGATGCAGACGTATAGGTGAAATTTGGCATAAATGACATCCTGTTTTGTTTATATGAATTTAATTTATTGCTTTAGTTATCTAATGTACAATGGTGGGAACTTAGCCTCGAGAAAAGTTCTCAAAGGGTCCCTGTGACGTCACAGATTAGTAGTATTGTGCAAGAGCTGAACTCATGCCACAGGCTTCAACGGTTATTTACGAAAAAAACAAAGGATGATTTATTTCTTCCTTCCAGATAAAAATGCTTTAATTGATGCGCAAAAAGGTGCAGACATGTAGGTGAAATTTGATATGAATAACATCCTGCAATAAAAAAAAGTCCCGTCCCTTATTTATTTAGTGCGTAAATAACTTGTGAGAAAAAATCTGCAATCTAGAATTTCGTGGAAGTTGAAGGTAAAGAGGAAGATGCGATAAAAAAATATTAAGTCGAATGGTATAGGCGAGAAAGGTATCTAAAAAAATAATAAAGAATTTCATATGTTGAGTCATTTACTCGGGGATTCTTATCATTTGATGTTGAGTAGTGAGCGTACGTCGACTAGTGAAGAAAGATCAAAACGTGCTTTATACGTTTAGAAGCATTCATACACTAGCTGTCTAACGCCGCACACATTTTCATTAGACTATGCTTCTCGATCTATCAACATCACTTCTTCTTAGTGTTCTTGAAAAGTTTGATTTCCGAGTCGAGGATAATCATACTTCGCAGCATTAATTTAAACCAGTGCAATATGCTTGGTCCGTCGGCCTCTCAATGTAATGAGATACCCCGAATAATTTCGAGAATCGAATGAGAGATAAGACAGCGAGCATTTTTATTCCAGACTTTTTTCACATACGTGCTTTAATTTATATATATATTAAGGTGCACTGCTAGTTAATCTTTATCGCTGATTATGTCATTCGGACAGCAAAATTTGAGATGAGGTCACATGCCTTTCTTATCCACATATATATGCTCGTTTTTCATCTCTTATTTAGAAAGGTCAGTTTTTGCCTGTTACACGTTAAAGATTTAAAATAAAGTTTAGAAAAAATACAAAAGTATAAAAGAAATATTTGAAATAATTTTGAATCATCCACTAAAGCTACTACATAATATAGTTTAAAGAAGAAATCGAGGATGATTATTACTTTTTTAGGTAACTGATTTTAATTTAGAGGTCAAAATTTTTTTTCTACAGCTGCAGTGCTAATTTTTCTAGAATATTCCTAATGGAGTCATCAAATTATATCACGCAATTCATGGAAAGAATTCATTACATTTTTGCCTTGTAAAACGTTATATCCCACACGTGTCCATTATAATGCAGAATCTTATCGAACAATGAGACAAAGATAGAGATATAATAATAGATAAAGACAGTAAATGATTCGAGAATATAAAGCGCAAGTAACTTCAAGGTTAAATCTTTTCTAATTTGTCCTTGAAAGTACGGTGCAAAACGCTTTATTTCACACGTGTCGATTATAATGTAGAATCTTCTTGAACAATAAGACTAAAGGGATATATATTAATAGATAAAGACAGTAAATGATTCGAGAATATAAAGCGCAAATAACTTCAAGGTTACATTTTTTTCTAATTTGTCCTTGAAAGTACGTCGCAAAACGTTGTATTCTACACGTGTCGATTGTAATGTAGAACGTTCTCGAACGTTTTGTTACATAATATGATGCAATATCGGATGATATTGTGCAAAAGTCTCCAGAAATTTGGTAGCGGGGTGAGCGTCTATAAAAGGTGCGCTTCGAAATTTATTCATCTCAGTTGCAATCAAGCATTTGCTAAATGCACAACCATAAAAACAGTGAAGTGCCAATTCATACATAGCTTTTGAAATATTTCAAAACTGATTTTGCACAATTTAATATAAACTTTCTTACAATTCTAAGAGCTGAAAAGCCAGTGACATATACTACCAGTGGACATAAGATAAGGAACCTGGCGTTGAAATCGGTTAGTGCTCTTTCATATTTTTTCAAGTGCCATCTATTGGAATATTATTTGCGAAATTGTTTAAAGAGAAAAACAAACTTCAGTCAACTATTGGCCTACTAACATCAAAAAACAGGTTATTTAAAAATCTACAGAAGAGTGGAATTGGTTTCAACGACGGTTTGGATAGGAAAGGAGACAGGATCAGATGGCAAGATCTGGAGTCTGCTTTTAAAATTCGAGTGAGAACAGGTTTGATTATAAATTTAACACATAAAGATTTAGATAGTTTTTTCCATGATTCGAAAACAATTATAACTCACAGATTAAAAAATGCTTTAAGAATGTTTCAATGGGGGGTTGAAAACTAACGTAATTCTTGCCGCAAAATTCAGTGCACTAGAAGACGGTCGGGAAATTGAAGCGATCAAATTTTTTAATACCAAAAATGATCTAATTTTAGAATCAACAGAAATAGATGAATGGTTTGAGAGTAAAGTCAG
>JAUELO010032449.1:0-10640 GCA_032357855.1 Amphibolips quercusostensackenii | reverse complement strand
ATCACATAAATGTATTTGAATAAAAACGAATGAAACCGGGACACTCGGTCCTCACAGCATTCACAAATACCTTGACACGATGATTGAATGATGGTGGTGAAGACTCGCTACTTCTTAAGAAACTTTGTTAATCATTCGTAGACTGCTTAATATTTAAAAAAAATGAAATTTTTGGGTTCTGGGGCGATCCACGTAACCAGCTTATTACACGATCCCCCTTTTCGAATTTTCAGCAATGTGAGAAAATTCGAAAAAACGCCCTGATCCGCTGCGCTGTGGTTCTTATGTTGACAATCCCTTGATTCTTATCCACTGATCATAAGCAAACTACTATGTTCCTCCACGAATTATCAATGCGTGATGTGTCTGTAAATCTAGCCTGACACGATCCTTCTTCTTGATAATTAAAGACAGGGCGACAAAATTCCAAAGTAGCCCTGAAATGACTCGGGATTCTCTCTGCATTTCCATTGTGTCGAGATTTACAGAAAAAGTTTAGATTATTTAATTTATTTTTGACTTAGTCCACCTAAAACTTGCTCAAGGTCTTTTTGATTTGTATACCCTTTTGCCGAGTTTTAACAATATACCTTTTCTCCTAACATTTCACACAGTCTTATTCAGTTTACAATAGTGTATCACATTTAGCATACGTTGTTCTTATTTTTTCTCTACATAGTTTTAGTAAACTAAAAAAAAATTCTTCATTAGGAATCATCGTCACGTACGTATTTAGCGCAGCAACTCAAAAAGTTTGTACAGCCTAATCAAACTTATTAATCTTACATGCTGGTATCTAAAACTACATATTTTCTTAAAACTGAAAATCTGTGTCAAAGATTTTCGTTTCTTTATCCATAAAAGTATTTTATCGACTACAAACTTTCTGTCTTATCTAAAATTAGTCAGCAATACATACTTTTGTCATGTAAAATATCATCTCTGATTACTGATAAGTAAAATATTATTTACATTTGTGTCAGCTTTCTTTTTTGAAGTGAGAATTTTATTCATTTCACGCATAATATTTTCTTAAGTCTTTCCTATTGAAAATCCCTTTCGCTTTATTCTCGTTTTTTATCTCAAATAGTTTTTATGCATTAAAATAAACCGCTGTTATTGTTATTATTATTCTTATTATTATTATTATTCCAAAAGAAATATGAAAAAATTCATGCACTTTGTTTTTAAACGCGCTCCAGATGTTTGGGACTTTAAGCTTAACCAAGTCATTTGCCTGTAATTTTACTTTAGATATTTTCTTTTACTGCCTTGATCTTGCCTTTGCTCTTCTTTCCATTCTCTACCGCTTGTTTTTAAGTTGAATCTCACGAGGGATGAGAGTTTCATCCGATATTTGCAACATTCTGAAGATCTCATCTTTTGCAGGCACTCTAAAATGTAGTTTGTAGGGAGCAAAACCGGTACTGTCATTTTTACCTGTATTATTCCAGTTTTGAATATAATCTACGTAATTTGCCTAGTTAATATGGCGTTGTGAACAATATGCCCAAAACAATCTAAATAATTCTCTTATTGTCCGTTGAACGGGATTCGACTGAGGATGACAATTGCTAGAGAAGCGAACTTTATCTCAAATGTATTTAACGTTTTCTTTTATTTCGGCAAAATGAACTTCGTGCCGTGATCTGAGAAAATTTCTGTCGATTTTAAAATATTGTTGAAGTAATGGCCAGTTAACTTTGCCAAACATGCTTGAGCATTTTCTCTTTAAATTGGATGTAGCGTAACGAGTTTAGAAAAAATTTCCTTAACGACAAATAAATATTTCGTCCATGATCTCGATGTAGGAAATAGACCATAGAAGTCTACTGCTATCAATTCGATTAGGTTTTGAAGTATTATAGGTTTAAATTTTCCCTCTATTACTAAATTTGAATGTTTGGTTCTTTCACATAGGTCAAAAGTTTTTATTTGCCTTTTCACATCTTTCCGTAACCCTGTCTAGTATAAATTTCTTCCAACGGAATTATTGTCTTTTGTACACCCGCGTGTCCTATCTCTTCATGCTAAAGGTCAATTATTCCATGGAAATTTTTTTTTTGAATCAACGCCTGCCATTTTAACGGTTCAGTTTTATGGAAGATTGCACTGTTTCACAATTTATAGTTTTTGCACAATTTGAACACAAGCTATTTTGAATAATCTCGCGTTAATTTTATCGTCCTTTCCCGTCAGAACCTTGCTCAGATAATTTGCTGCCTCATGATCAACCCCTCTGCAATGAATCATTACAAAAGAGAATACTTGAATTAACATTGACCACCTTAATAATCTTGAATACTAGAATTGTGTCTCAAGTAAAAACGTCAGTGCCTTTTGGTCTTTATATATTTGAAATGTCGTTTTGAGTAGGTATTTTTGGAATTTAATTAGACCATAGACAATCGCTAACAATTCTAAATGAGTATGAAGACTAGGAATTTTATTTCATTCCTGCACCATGCTGTGTTTCTTAATTTAACTGTTAAACCGGCGCGTCCTAATCTTTCGAGAATGACATCAAAATGCTCGAGGTGTTAGAAAAAATTTTGCAAGGCAATTAAAATATCGTCTACATAAAGTGTGAGGAAATCGATAGACTTACTTCCTAACACTATACATAAACCTCCTACTAAAACATTACTGACTGTTTAAATTCCAAATGGGACTTTACAGAATTCATAGGTTTTCCCTTTGAATATAAATGTTGTATATTTTTTCGATTTTTTCCTTAAAGGAATCTAAGAAAATTCTTGCGTGAAATCTGTAGTCGAGAAAACTTTTTTCTCTTCGTATTTTTCAATATGTCATCGATGTCTGCGGGGCCATTATGCTCTGATTTGATTATATCATAAAGCTCTTCCGCATCTAGACATATCCGTATACTCCCTTCTTTTATTTCAACTATCCTTAGCGGGTTATGAAATTCGCCGAATCCTTGTTCAATTATTCCTAGTTTATTCAAACGCCTCAATTCCTTTTAACCATTGGTCTTTTTGCAATTGGGTCAGGGTAGTTTTTATTCACCACCAAGCTTTTATTTTTCTAACGAATCTTGTGTTTATAACAATTTTGACAACCTGGCTCATTTGAAAAAAACTTTTCTATTTTTTTTATTGTTTCGAATAACCTTTGTTTTCAATGTTCAGATAAATTTTTAATTTTATCTACCGAATTTTTCAATATTTTTTCAGATCCCGGTAAGGTTTTCTTTTGATTTCTCCCCCCCCCCCCACGATAATGAAAACTATCGGGGCTGATCCTGATTTATTCTCTTGACTCAAAGTTTTTGATTTTTATTTAAATTCACCAATGGTAAATTCTCGTCATCAAAACATTTTTTCTTTGCAGGTAAGTTTTTTATTTGGCCATTACGATTGACTTTAATTTCACGTATATTTGATTATTAAGACGGGTTCGCTTTTGACATATTTGTATACATTTCTTGATATTCGCAATACTCTCTTCATTTATTTTCCGATTTTCAAATTCTCATATGGAGTGTCGTTCTTCGCTTGACTTACTTTTATTTTTGTGTGCTCGCACTAAGCTTTCTATTGACTTTAATTTTTAAGTTACGTCTGGTTCATTATATTCTTCATTAGTGATTTTTATTGATAAATTTGAATATTCAATGTCAACTTTATTTTTTGCACACCAGTTCGTACCTAGAATAATTTCGAAATTTAGTTTAGGAACTACTTATGAAATTAAGTGTGTTTCTTCATCACCTATTTTTAATCGAACCATGACTTTTTTTGAATGATAAACGATATATTCCCAAAAGCACTAAAAAGGGTTATATTTGTCACTGGCGAAGTCATAATTTCATTTCAATCTAATTTGCAGAAAAGTTCATCCAAAATATTCTTCACTTTAGAACCTGTAGCTATTAATGCTTGTACTCTTTCATCTTCGCATTTTACATTGATAAGTAGGCATCTATATTTATTTAGTTTATATTCTCTAATGAATTTATTATCAATTTTCCCCTTAATATCAAAAGCTAGGTTCTTTATTATGTTACTGAGTCATCGACATGCAATCAGACTGTTATTACTGTCTCTCAATATTTTTAATCATTCCAAATTAATCCATTGATTTTTTTGAAAGTTATTGTGCTAACAAACTGAAACTGCACAGACCTACAGAAGTACATACATACGAACATACATGCACACAAATTTGTAAAAACTTGTTTTTCGGATTCAGGGGGCCTTAAAACGTAAACATTTCACGAAATCATGTTTAGATGACAAATTTTACATAGATCTAATACCTTTTTTTAAGATAATGTACAAGTTTACGTGAATCTATTAGTGCTTTTTTTAATATTCAAACACAATCTACTTCCTATTCCTTATTTTTACAGATTCTCATATAACGACTCTAGGTGCAAACCAATCTGCAAGAAATGTTAACGCGATTACTGCACAACTTTAAAATGTAATTTTAGACTCAAAAGGAATGTTTTGAATGTTTCATTTTTCATATTTCAAAAGATAAAGATTTCAGAGTCTTGGAAAGAGCACAATTTTTAGAAGCGGATAGAAACGACTTGGCGTTTATGTTCATTATTGCTAAAAACCATCATAGAGATCTTAATTCAAAATATAGAAGTAAAAATCTCTTCATTTTGCGAAAACATTCTTGTATCGCGCTTCGTATTTCGATGATATATTCACCTCGCGCTTCGCGATCGGTAATGTATGCACCTCGCGCTCGGATACTTTTCGACACCGCGAGCTAAGAAACTTTAGTTTTATATGCAGAAGAGATGTATTCACTCAAGGTTTTATTGACCTTAAGGAACACATTCTGATCTAGACTCTCGTGTTTCGCGGTTGATATTTAATTTAAAAATCTTTTTTACCTCGCGCCTCACGCTTGGTTCTGTGCACCGTGTAATGAAAACAAAAAAGTTTGATTAAATTACCACTCACAGTACGCGATTGGGTCGTCGCGCTTCCCGCTCCGAAATACATTTATCGTGCGCTTTGCGTTCCGTGTTATATGCTCCTTCTTTGCAATTTCGTGAATTTGTATTTAATTTTAAATCAAATTTTCTAGCGAAAAAAGATTAATTTCTGACAACATTTAAAAAAATGTCAAACAAATATTTCAAAAGTTAAAGGACGTTCAACTTTATAGTTAAATTTTTAATGAAAAAATCAATGTTTAATCAACAATATTAACTTCATACAAAAAATTTTAATTTTTAACAAAATAGAGGAATTTCCAAATAAATAATTTAAGTTTAAATTGAAGGAGAAAAATAAAAAAAAAGTGAATTGATTAAAAAAAATGAATCTTAAATAAAATGTTAATAGTTACTTATAATATATTTCAACCAAAAAACATATGAATTTCAATCTAGAAACAGCTTAACTCCGCCAAAAAAGACAAACTTTCAACAAAATAGTTCAATTCTCAACGAAAAAGAACCACGCGTCCTATCAAAAAGTGATAGCTTACAGATTTGTAGATCATTTTTGAGCGCACACTTTTTGTTTATTAATTTTTTTTGTACCTCGCACCGCTTTTTAAAAAATTTACAAGTTACAAGTTTACAGGTTACGAAAATCACAAAGGCTAAAGGTTCCGTTTAAGATCACGACTCAGACCGCACTGTCCGTTTTTGCCCTTTTCTCATTCCGGCGAGGGTGGAAACAAAATCGCTCGATTTTCTGGCATTGCCAAATTTGTACTAATATGCAACACTTAAAACTAGGATATACAAAGACTTGGCAATGTCGCACAAGAAAATGGTCTAATGGGACCATTGCCCACATTGGCACCGCTAGGGCCGTTTCCTGAAGACGACTATGCTTACAATTTATGGTCTTCTTTATCTTATAAAGGCTAAACGTGCCCTTGCACAAAAAGAGCGGCTTTACAAAATTTTAAGCTTAGAAATGCAAGTAGTTATGCAGAGAATGTTAGACAAATAAAATTTTGTTTTTATACACCAAATCTGACCACAGGGGGTCTCAAAACGCGGAAATTTCACAAAAACGGACGGGGGGTCAAATTTCACAAAAATCTTTTACCTTCTGATTACAAGATGAGAATGTACAATTTTATTTTGAAAAACAGGATGTTTTATTGAACCTAAGTCATATATTATTAAAGATAGTAGAACGTACAAAATAATTAAAGAAGTTGAAACGGAGGAACCTATTAATGTTTAGGGTCAATTTATTTCGGACAAAAGAGTTTCAAAAGATTTGCTAATTTAACCCGGCTTTTCAGATATTGTTTAAAATTACATAGATTACCCATGCAATGAAATATATTTGCAATATTTGTGTACTATTGTCCAAAAAAAATTATAGCGTAATCTAAGAAAAAAATTTGAAGAAAAAATTTTCAATCCTGTCTTAGCACACATCAATAAATACGAAAGGAATAATTTTCAAGGTTCTTATACTGGGGTTGTTAAGATAGGAGCGACATAGTTGTAGGTAACATACATAATGCTACTTACACTACCTCTACAGTTTTAATTATCATAAGAGCAATTTTTTTATCTTATTCTGCGATAGTGACAGAATAATGCATGAAAACACAGCTTCTTTTATACCTTTTTTGAAGAAACCTGAGGATTTAGAAGTAAACAGATCATCAATTAATATTACGAAAGCTTACGTTTTTTGCATTCTCATTAGTGAAAATAATTTAATGATTCATTTAATCTGTGGGTTTGTGAAAAGTTTCTTAAGCAATTATGCCTTTTGTTTATGTGTGATTGCAAAAGAACAACCAAAAATGCAAACCAAAGAGGATTTCGCTTAAATACAAAAAGTGCCCGATTACGAGATATATCTGAAAAAAACTGACGTTTCCATAACAAATGTGAAAAAATAACGTTTTTGAAACAATTTCTTTACTATTATGTATTTCAAAACGGTTTTTTTATTCAATGCACGATTTCTTCGACAGTGTCTGTCCATACGATTTAAATGTGCAATACTGTTGCGTTATTTAAGCATTAAACTTTTCTGGATAAAAAATGTCAACAAGAGAGTTGTGGCTACTAATTATGGGGCCGTAGATAAAGGAAACGCTGTGCTATACCTAAAGAAAGCAAAACTAAGACAAGAAATATAATCGGATTTTTAGCTTCGGAAACTTTAACTTCTGTGAAATATCTTGGTCTCATAATAGGATATTTTATTTCAGAGAACGATGAATATTGGCATTTGTACCTCATTCTGCGAAATATTAGTGACTGATTAAGTTATGAATATTTTAATTATAATTTTATTGTACTTTTGAAAAAAATGATTATTAAACATCACCAAGTTTATATTAAGCTGTTTGGGGAAATCTTGAAACCAAAGCATGACCTACTCTCACATTAACCTACGATTACGTATCTTATTGGTCCAGTTAGAAATGTTTGATGTATGTAGCCAGAGGCTAAACATCAAGCTTTTTAGGGAACTGCTCATGTATCAAATTCACGTGTTAATTCACCACATTTGCTTGCTATCAAACACCAATTTTAGCAGTGCTGCAGCTTTATGTGCAAACACTCCTTGATTGATAATGTAAAACATAGATAAGCTTAAGTAATTACTTATAAGATATTGGAAGATATACGCTATGCTTTGGCTACTGATTTTTATATGAGAATTGATAACAAATCAGTATCGTAGATTACTATTAAAAATATCAAGCACCAGCGATCCATGGTAAATACTATTGGATAAGGAGATCACCTACCTGTTTGAAGATATATTGGTTAAATTTAATTAAATTTTGAAGATAATTTTAGTTTTTATATTTGCAAAATGATTTCTTTTGGCTGGTTATCCCACCTGCACTCATTTTAAGTAAAATTAAGTAATACATTGAAATCAAACAGTTATAGTAAACATTTTAATAAATTTCTGAATTGTTATCAAAACAGAGAAGATGACAATTGCTTTGAAGTGTACCGAAATTTTTAAAATATACTCTAGAGTATTAACTGATTTTAACTTAAGTTTACAAACATGAGAGATGTGAAAATGTTGCGTATAGTGGCTAATTTTGTAAACGTATTTTTTCCTTATGTTAGGATTTTTATAATTTGAAATTTTGCTTCACATTTCTGTAGGCATGCTGATCAAATAAACATGCATATATTGACAAAAAATAAACAAATTCATTAAAAATCAATATCTATTCCAAAATAGTTAATAAAAAGTCAGTTTATTAACATTAGCAATGACGCATCGCTCTCACAACATACGAAGTTTTCATAGATTCAAAAGCTATTATGTATATTTGCAATAAAACTCGATAATTGTTATAAAATATAAAAATACAAAACTTAATATGATACTGCATTAAGAATCAATATAGTAAGATTTCATATTGTACGATAAAATAAAATTGCTAATTGAAAATAAAAAAATAAAAAAATTAAAGTGTATATTATTCACGGCGCTATTAAAAAATTTCTTTAAAAGCAATTTTCAGACAAATAAATTATTTTATGTCAGAAAATGAATCAATATGAATATTTTAAAATTATTATATAACAAGAAAAAATGTATGATATTAAACTAAGTTTTGGGTTAAGAAAAAAGAAATATATTCAATTTAAATTGATAATCCTCCTTAACTCTGATAATTCATTCGCTCAAGATATAAAATTATTACTATGACTTAAAAAAAAGTTTGGTTATCCCCATAAAATATTTCCTTGAACTGAAGAAATTTTTAGGTTAAACGAAGTAATTTTTTTTTATTTAAAAACAATTTTATTAAACCAATATATATTTTCATAAAATAAATTTTTTTTCTACATAAAAGTTTAATTCTAATAAAAGATTTTTTTCTTCAGAGAAATTTTTATTCAAACAGTAAAATATTTTGCTGAACCACAAAAAGAAAGGCGACCAAAATATTTCTTTGATTTGTAGAAATGTTCGACTGGAAGCCAATATATATATTTTTTAATTTAAAGAATTTTTTTTTTAATTAATAGAAACTTCTTTCTGAGTAATGAGTATATGCATAAAATATTTTTTCTCAAATTAAACAAAAAATCCTTACAATATTTGATTAAACATAACGGTGCGAAATACATTTTTGTTCTGTACAGTTCCAATAGCTTTTTGCTTACTTTTTCAATTTCTCATGAGCATTTGTTACAAAAATTATTATTCGCTCTTAAAACTACAAGTTAATAAAAAAACATTGAGTTTTAAAAAAAGGCACGAATTTTTTTTCCAATGTTTAAATGCACAGAAAATATTTTTTGTACGTTCACTGAGTCCAGTGAACCTAGAAGGGTCTTTTTTCTTAATTTGTTTGTGTCCACAGAAAGCTTTCCTTTATTCGTTTAAACGTTAATACAAAAAAATTAATTTTTGAAAAGTAAGCAAATTAAATATAACCATTCCAAAAAAAAAGAATTTTTTCTCGGTTTTTCACTTTAAATGCAAAAAAATGTATCGAATTCAATAAGAAAATTCAACTATTTTGCACTTGAAGTTAATTGTAGTTCAATAACAAGTCTACATACTATTATATTTTTAAATAAAAAATAATGTTTCGGGTTAAAAATTCTACTATTTAATTGAATAGTCAATTATTTTGTTCCAAATTCATTCTGTTGGATGAAAGTATTCTCTTGAAAATTCTTTTTTTTTTACAAAAACTTTTTTAAACTAAAATGCAGGTAATCTATGTTCGGCTTTAAATATATTGTTTTCCATTAAAAACTAAATTGGTTTAAGATTAAACCAACATTCGAAAGTGAGTTTTTTTCGATTCAGAATCAATTTTTTAAATTAAAAATTCAACTAGTTGATTGAAGTTTGAAATACTTTGTTGAAAAATCATTTTTTTGGGATAACTGAACGAATGTATTGAAAATTGATACTTTTTGTTAAAAAAATCTACTTTTTTGTTGGAAATTCTTTTCTTATAATAAATCCATATTTTATCCGTTCAAGAAGCATTGTAATCCGCGAAGCCTGTCTTTCATCTAAAAGATAGTATACTCGTATTTGCTACGCAGAAAATTATTCTAATGGCACACTCATCATCAAACTAAAAGTCAGTAACAAAGCATCTGAACATTGAGAAACACAGTGTAATCTAGAAAAATTGTAAATAAGTTCAAGGAAAACAAACACAGAAGCATTTAGTGTGGAAGCTATAATAAACAATTTTTTCTTGAATGTCATTTACGTATGTACAATCTCACATCATACAGGTTGTATTTAGTGAACCTATTATTAAAAATCTTTGGTTGCTCTTTACAAAAGTCTTAAAGTCACTACGGCCTTCGTAGAAGAAAAATGAGGCCGATGTTCGGTGCTCTTGTCTTTTCCTATATTATTTTTCTAATTGAAATCGGTAAATATAATAGTAAAAATTATTTCATAATACTTATAAAAATTTGCACATCTTCTGTTAACATTTTGATCGTACAAATTATGTATAAAAAAATCAGCTCGATTCGCGCCAGGCGTGCTCAAGCCTGGGGCGCGCGGCTCTTGTATCTCCCGCTTGGCGCTCGATAATCGGAGCAGGACATCTAGTCGCCGCCGACTAGGTGCCGGACATCTAGTCGCCGGACAACTAGTCGCGGGACATCTAGTCGCGGGAAATCTAGTCGCCGGGACATCTAGTCG